>JAQFZX010000028.1:0-137500 GCA_034682405.1 Hydroisotoma schaefferi | reverse complement strand
GATGGTGAGCTTAGTTGTGCAATCTGATAGAGAACCGTTTCTGCAAGAGTTGCGTTTTTCACATGCGGAGAAAGTCTTTGTGTACTTTAGGTTTCCGCTTTCCTTCCTTTCCAAGTTCCAAGCGATTATATAGTGTAATAAAATGTCGATATTGGACATGGGTCACTTCAGAAGGGAGATTTGGAACTTTAAAGAGACGTTTGATTCTTAGAAAAACACTCTTCGTTGTTGGATTGCGGACATAACGTTAATTTAAAAGAATTACGTTTTGCGGATAAGACTTGATGATAATGTCTTTAAAACAAATAATAGCCACTCCAATTTCTTCTCTAAGAATAGCAACAAAAATAACACTCGTGCATAATGTATTAGCTACGCTTACCTACATCCTGGTCGTGTAGAAACTGATGCAACTAATACTTATTTTATTGTTAAAAGACTGCCAAAAATGTAAACGGTTTCCAAGATCCATCTCATGTTGCTCTAATTCTGAATTCCTGACAATTCTCTGCTTCTCTATTTCTTTAAGTTCAAAAAGTACTGAGATAAATAAAACGTGTTCATGCACTCTTTAATTCTCCTACATATTTTTATCCCCCATTCTTCTATATAAACGACTTTTCCAGTAAGATCCACTACAACAATTTAGTACTAATACTGCTTTCTCTAGCTAGCTTGCCTCCATTTATATTTTTTCCCTTTCACTGTGTAAATCCCATTGTTAAGTCGGCCCATTCCCATCGTAAATCTAATACAAAGCCAAATAAAAACTCCTCCAGTCACTAGCCAAGTTAGGAGTTACTTCATGGATGTTCAGTTCCATTCTTCCATCCCTTACTGCATGTTCATGGCATGTGTTGAAGCATTAGTCTTGTGTATGTGTTTTTACAAAAAATGGCAAAGGAGTTTAGATGAGATGTGGTGAACAAGTAAAAAGAAGAGTATCGGCTTGGCTGCGATGGAATAAAATAACCTAAAATAAACCGTCTACTTTAGTGGTTCTTAAGAGCATTGTGTGGCAGTGTGAAGTATTTAGCTCTCCAACCACCACCATTTGCGATACTTCTTCTTTGCTAAACTATCTACTATCTATACTTTACCTAAATACTAGATACTAACTGTTGGCGTTGGGTATTGCTTGGCTGGCTGGAGTAAATCTCATGAATCCTTCAGGAAATACGTCGACGTCAAGCCCGAGTTGGCTTAAGGCGTAAGCTCAATAAATTTCCCAGACCTTTCACCATTACATAAGTCGACGATAATTCTTAACTTGTGATCTTCTCCAATCATGTTATGTTGGGGAGTGAGTTTTACTCTATTTTATACAAAAACAACTCCGAACCTTTTCCATCCGTTAAAGTAAGTAAGTGGAAACTAACAAACTGGGCTGCCTACCGAACTTGGAGGAGGGAATCCTGTGTCACAGTCACACACGATATGTGTATAGTAGTCAACACAGAACTTAGTACTGTTTAAATAAATGAATGATTTATTGAATGAGTAAAATGAGAATAATACCATTGCAAATGTTAGCATATAAAGGGAATAATTCCGCGCTTGTGGGAGTTGTCTACAAATAATCAGTATTTACTTGCTGCATGGCAATAATGACTCCCAACTCTGGTTTATTTACTGAGTGAGTTCAAATCGTAGAGTGCATTTAATATTACTTATGTCGTCGTTTGTTGGAGGCCAACTATGATTTACAAGCAGTAATTGATAGTAAACTGTAACATTTATTATCATTCATGTCATGAAGCGGATGGGTTTAACAAGAAAATTCAAGCATGAATCAGAACGATCAAATTTTTCTTTTTTAACGTCAAAAACCTAATTAATTTGTGCACTATATGAAGTCTTCAAAATTAGTAATTATATACTGGAAAAGTTAAATACATATAACAATTTCTAAATTTATAACGCCTACCGAATAAATGCCGTTTACAGCTAAGTTGAATACAGAAGACATAAAAAACTGTCAAACTGAGTAAAATCAATGCGACGCATCATTTCTTGATTTATAACCGTTGCCCATGAGAAGACTTCATTCTGGTTGCTCTTCAAAATTTACAAACTGCAAAATTAAATGTCTAGTTCTGTCCATAAGCGGAAACCGGAATTTATGCACTGTATTTTAACTAGAAAATATTAAGTGAAGCTGTCATGACCAGCTACAAATGAACTGGAATTTCCTTGTCATGAGTACGAACTTGCGTCTTCTTTACGAAAACTTCACATTTGAACTTTACTTTTTGTCAGTAATTTAGAACCAGCAAATTTAAATATTAGGAGACCTCTGCGTATCCTTTACTAACTCATAATCCTCATCCTCATCCAATCTAGTCAGTCAGTAGATGTAATCTCTCTTGTTCTTAAATGTCGATCGATTTCAGCATTTGATGCGGATGAAGTGTTAAAATAAAGGTGAAATTTTGCCATTCAATTCAATTCGATTATGCGACCATTCTCCGATAGGAACACAGAATAATGCACGTATGTAGCTCCCTTCCTCTCCACTTATAGTGTGCACAAGCACATGCATCATTATATGACATACCCATGGGAATCGCACTTTTTACTCGTAATCCAGTATCTTTTATAGCTATTTCTACTCAATACGATTACTCGCTTTATAACGCCTAATGTATTTACCCAATCTAAATATGAGTTCCGTACTCAATAGGATTGAACATTCCAATTCCAAATGCCTTAAGCACATTTTACTCCCTTTGTCCCCCTTGGGACAAAGAAAGCAGAAGTAGTAGTAGTAAAGTCAAGATTGCTATTGCTGCTGTAGTTTTTACGCCTATTTTACCTCTTTTCATGCATTTCATGCATTACACAGTCATTGTTCCCTAAAAGAGCTAAAAGACAGAGGGACAGCGTGACAAACATTAAAAACTATGTTAACCAAGCCACTCGTCTTTCTAATATAAAGCGGACGTCTGTTTGGTAGAAGGAGGTCCAAGATAACAACTGCTGAATAGGGAGAGATGCGTTAACAAACCATGACATACGTAGAAGCACGCTATTTTTACTTTTATTTAGTATTCTTGTCTTGTTTCGAGGGGACAACTTCCTCGGGAACAAAGGAAACCCTCGGGGAACGCGTTTCTTCGTTTTGTCTACAAATCCACCGTTTTATTTCAGTTGATCCCTACTCGATGCTGCAAATACAATTATTTATTGTTTTATATTACATTTTACTCATTTTATTGGTAATGGGTATCCCAAGCATTTTTTTACAAGGATTTTACGTGCAACTGTTTCATACCTTTGTCCAACATATCCTATTTCTACTGTAAGTAATTTTTATTTAAGGTGTTTACATATTTTGACACATAAGTCAAGGCCTGTCACAAACAATTGCTAGGATTTTAATTGTAATATTTATTACTTCAACTAAAAATGTACGTTTTATAAACTGAAATGAAATAAAAAATCCAATGAAACTTGTAAAAACAAAAAAAAACGTTTATAAAAATAATAAATCCCCTTCACTGTTCACTGCTCCCCAGGTTTTTATAAACCCAACTTACAATGGGTATCCCGACCAGCGCACTTCATATTTTACTACAAGGCATACGCAAGATATTTTTTTTAAATCTCACTATACCACAAACTGCTTTAACTTTGAACACTATTCTGTTCCAATAAACTTTTAAAGAAAGTCTTACTACCAGCAGCAGTGTGTTTGGACACTGAAGTACCCTTACTTAAAACTACAGTTCATAGTTTCAAAGAGAGTAAAAGTTATCGAAATTCCAACTTTCCATACATACAACTCCTCTGATAGAGAACCTCGCCAGGTTCTGGTAAAACAAATAATTGATAAGATGGAAACTTGTTTCTTTCTCCTATCTATTTTCTTATAAAATGTACTTACGAAAAAAATATGCTGTATTCTTTGTTTTAGTAAAAAATGGGACAATCCATCTTAGAAAACACATCAAACCAACGTGATAAAATGACAGAAATAGTTTCTCATCTTGCGAACAACCCTTTTCTACCCTCATCCTACTTTACTTTCTTCCATTTGCAACAAAACCAACCAAGTGCCACGTCTATTATATTATAGCTAATACTATTATTCAGTACTTCAATTTCGCTTGACTTTCTCAGTCTCACAACTCCTAAAACTACTACTCCCTGCTATGCTAGGTAGAGAAGTATCAGAATTATATATAGTATTTCTTGGCTTTGTTTTAAAATCCTTCCAGTTTCGTTAAGTAAAATGAGCCCATGTGGAAAATTTGGTGGTGAAAGCCCAAACAAGATTTTTGGTTTCATGTCTACTCTTCTTTGACTTCTCAAAGCAAGTCTTCGTTTGTATTGCATTGCATAGCTTTGGTTCACACATAAAACCACCACTACTACTACTAAAAGGGGTGCCAAGGAAGTAAAATAACCAGCCAAACTATTTGAAACTAAAATGGTATAAATCTCACATAACATGTACCTACTCCTTCCAAACACACCACTACCCATATTAACTATACTTATATTCATTCGTAATATAATGTGCAATCCTTGTAGTCGTTCAGTCTTAAACCATAGTTGATCTTAGCCTTGCAAAAAAAACTAAAGTAAATTAACAAAACTCTGATTTTAATATACATTTCCTCCGAATGGTAGAAGATGGATAAAATATCCCAGTAAAAAAACTGCTTTCTCTGCTTCCAAAAGTACAGAAATAGTCTTACCCATCAAGCACACCAAGTTTTTTTTTGCTGATTTCGTTTCTAAACTATTAACTTACAAATTCCATTTTCTTTCTACCACGTAAGCGTATTTCAATGCTTCTAATGCAAATATATTCTATTCCTTACGATTCAACTGTATAGCTTTAGCCCTTTCACTTCGTTCGAGGTTGAAGAGATTAAAGTTGGAATTAGAAAGAAGAAAGGTTTTTTTTCATCTCTTGAGATGGTGAATGATTGCGGCTGGTTGTGGTGAACGGATAGTATTGTAGTGGCAGCGGTGCTGATGATGATGATATTTGATATGGTGTCTTTGCTGGGTATCCCCGATACGGATGAGCCAGTAAGAATGTACATTAGAAAGGGAAATAAATCCTGTGTGAAATCAACTCATCCTCAGGTACGTCCCTCATTTACATCAGCCAAACCATACACCTATCGACTATAGCTCATTCTCTATGTGCACTTGCAATGATATTCGTACGCAGACGGTTGAGAATGATATACATATTTGGTTATAATCAAATATCAAAGTTGATTGGTTACTCCACTTGAATCGAACCGAACCATCCTAACTCCAGCGTAGAAATAAAGATTATTATTACAACGCCAGGCAGCAGTGGTAGTCAGCAGTTGTGTTATTATAGTTACCAAAGTCCTATTGGATTGGGAGAGGCTATGGTATATTAAATATTCGATCTCATTTGCTTTGCTTGCAGTGCAAAATCGAATTCTGGAAATTATATTAAAGGAAAATGCAAATCATTCTGAAGGAATCAACCTCATTCTCAAAATGGTTTGCTGGAGAGATGAAAAAATAACTCATCTTCACTTTCACCACTGCTGCTGCCACACCACCGTCTGATTAATTTCGTTTAATAAATACAGACATCTTGAACGCAGAAGTGTGTATATTAATGCGGAGCTTTTTCCAGCACAGTTCTTAAAACTGGTGTTAAGTCCCATTTTTGTGGACGTCTGGTAAGCTCACGAGTTTGTTGCCCCAACATGCAGATTCCGTCTATGCACTTTGCATAATATGCGATCCTCTTTTTACTCAGGAGTTTGAGTTATGAGTTTGAGCCGAACCTTATCTTTCCTTTTCGATTGTTGTGTTGCTCGAGTTATATTATAATTTATGCAATCTTGACCATCAGTCAAGTTGTTCCCATCTTTACCTGTCAAATCCATAGTTTTAAGTTGAAGTCCTTTCCTATAAAAAAGGGAACTGCAGCGGCTCGTAAAGTTAGTTGATTTTGTCATGTCTTAGCGAAAGCTCTGCCCATTTGGAACCCGAACCTTTAGAATTTAGTTAGCTGTGACAAACTTTAGATTTACGGTCTTGCTAAAGATGAGATGTTCCTTCAGCAAGATAATAAACTTCTAGTCCCTAGGTCGAGGTCACTCTCTAGCTATAGTTAAGATTTCCTTGCAAGATGTGAGAGGAGGAATTAGAATTGATTATCCCTTGTTGAACTTGTGTTGTCTTGTCCAAGGAATATTTGCCCCTCTTTACTACAAACTGAGCTAAACCTTTGTAAAGTCCCCTGGAGAAGTTTCCAGAAACTTATCTTCGTTATGTATCTCATTTATTACCATCATATTATCATAAACATCATCTAATTCAATGCATCAAACCTTCCTGTCCTATTTCTACTATAGAACCTAACCTGGTTAACTAACAGAATAGACATTTCATATTATTCTGTTGATGTGTTAGAGTTTTAAAGGCCCTACATCTCCGATTCATAAAAAAAACCTAACATAACACGGGAATAATCCGAGATTTTTATCAGAACGGGAGAATCCACAATTTAATTTATAATCCTGCTTTGTATGCACTGATCAATATTAATAATAATGATGATGGAAGGTAAAACGGTAAAAGGCGAGGCGATGCCTAGGGTGAGGAAAAGGGTGACGGATCAGGAGGTTGCTTGAAATTAATTTTTTTTTCCATTATCGAACAGAGGATCATCAATCACTACAGTAAGGCATTGGATGGATGGTAGATAAATTGGAGCTTTGGATGAATCATTGATGATAAGGATAACTTGTGGAGTGATGAAAAGTTTTTCTTTGTTGAGATGCCAATGATGCTGCATGGTGATTATAGAAAGAAGCCTGCTGTGGCTTTCTCCACATTTTTATTACAGTAAGGCCCCTCTTAGTTAAGTCTTTATAATAACGCAGTACCCTACTGAAGAAGATAAGCGCAGTTTTAACCGTTAATGTAAAAGTTTTTTAATGGATAATTATCCCATATCGTAAAAAAATTTTTATAATAAGAATACTTGGATAAACCAACGGAATTTTAAAACTTTCAATGATATCCAGACTGCATAACTACTCATCCGGGCTAGGTTAGAAAGATATCATCTATCTACATTACAAAGTTGTACAATAGCTGTTCCAGTACTCGCTGTTTATTATATCATAATAATTCTTGCTTTCCGTGCCGTGTGTAGCTCTCTGTCTAGCTTATCCAGGACTCCTACAATAATTAGTCTTTATGACTTCCAAACCCATTTTGGAAACTGGTCGGTTTAAAATCCTTACGGTCATCTTGGGAGAGATTCAGCCAAGTTTTAATTCTTTTCACGTTTAATTTCCCTAGAATATGCAATGATTGGGACATATTTAGGAGGAGCGTTGTGATTTATTGTGACTCCGTCTATTCTAAAGTTTCACGCAGGTTTCAGTTCTGCAGGTCTAAAATACTGGCATAACGTATTCATGTAATAGCTATTTTGTATATAATTACATGGAAGTGACATCCTTTCAAGCTGTTTACGCACTGCAGCAGTCAGTTTAAGTTTTGTCAGATGGATGAACAGAAGGATTTTTCCTGTCAGTTAAGAAGCCAAATAATTGGAGAAGGAAAGTATTAAATTTTTATACTGTGTCCTCCTATCCTTTTCCTATTTCTCACTAAAAAGAAAGCGTGAATGAATGGATCACGAAGCACTTTCTTTCCTTAGCCTCTTTGGAGTAATTTAATAAGATTGTTCAAGTTGACTGTTGAAGAGGTTCATTTGTAAGGTTGCTCTCGGCTTTCTTGGTTTAGCCAGTGTGTTCTTATTTCCTCTGGGGATGTTCTTGGCTTGATTGAATAGCTTTAGAATACATATAGGTTGGATACACATAAATATAATATACTATTCACTTTTCAAGCTTAGCTTTGTATTAAGACTGTTAAACAATCCTTCCTTTATACTAAAGACTTCGTCGAACAAAAAAAACCGCTGGAAATGAAATATCCGTAACATTTTCCAAGAAATCCTTTTATTAGTCGTCAAATATTTATTCCACAGAGATTAAAGAAAGATTAGGATACTTTCATTGTTCTTATTAAATTTTTTTCTAAATTAATGTTCAATTTTGTTAAGAAAGGATTAGACGTTATATAATAAGCTTTCCCAAGAAAAACTTCACGGTCCATCAATAAGTCGACTGCTGCACAAAAAAACGAACCTAGATGAAAAAAGTGCACCAAAAAACATCGATCTACTACTTCCCAGTCCATGAACATATTTACTCAACCCTAACCAAACTCTAAGAAATACCGTTGTTTAAAGTTTTAAAAAATTTTAAATTAAAAAATCAGTAATAAATTCAAACATTGCTATCTTCAATTATTCATACCTAAAGTAGCATATTATAAGATAAATATAGGAACTTTTAATAAAACTATGAGCCCAAGCGAGCAAGGAATATTTAAGAGACGGTCGGTTAAACCTTGTATGAGAATCTTTCACTTAACTCTTAAAGGACTAACTTAAGCAACTTGAAGGAGAGAAACCCACCTTGTTCCATCAAGTAATGAACATAATGTGTGAGTTGCATTATCATATTATATTATTATTACTTTTAGACATAAAAGGAAGAAAGTGCCCTGCGTTTTTTAGCTCATAGTCTTCTTAAATATGTTAAAGGCTTTCTCGGCTCTCGTAACTCTCTCTCATCCAAGGTCTTAATTGCTAGTGAAAAGTTTTCTCTCAAGGGGCAAATTTCCCCCTTGTGCTTTCGTTTTCGTCTTTTAAGCACCATCAACCGTTCGTGTGGAAGTTTATGAGTGGAACTGAAAGTAAATGTGCTTTAAATATCCCCTAAAAGCTGTTTAGTTAGATTGAAGAAAGAAAGAATGAGAGGGTTTCGTGTTAAAATCCAATGGGAAGTGACAGTTATTAGCGTGTAAACTTTGGAGTATGGACAGTCTTGCAAATAAGTTTTTATGAAAATTACGACCAAATTCTTTTAAATTTCTTACATTACAAACCAAAGACATTTGGCAGATTTTTTCATTTCTAAATTTTGTTTTAACATTTCAATCGCCTTAAAATTGACCCGTAGCAAAGCATCTACTTCTATCTTACAAATACACATCTTTCACAATTTTTACTGGTTAGGCGAAAGTTTTAAATTTTACTACCATCCACTTGGGAGTAGTACTACAATTAAGCTTTATTATTGCACAAAACGTAAAAAATTATAATAGCTTTCATTTCTAAATAGAAATTCACAACTACAACTACTACCTTCTACTACTTCACTACGGGTACCTTTCAGCTAGGAATACTAGTGTAGTAGTTAAATCTATTTTGTTACCATTCCTATTTATTACCTATTTCAGCTTCAGTTAATTCAGTTGTCAGCCGAATCCTAATACGTCTACAGAATCATGGTGAGCTGATAATATCGTGTTTTGCTTAAAATTTACAGATTCGTTTTATTTCTTCAAGCTCTTGGTAGAATGTTGGTCTACAAAACCTTTTACCACCATAAAAACTTCCCAAAAATATTCAATGTTAAAAAGAAAAGAATTGAAGAAACGTAGTTCTACTTACTGACTATTACTACCCTTTTTCCACTTACAGTTCAACATCCGGCATAAATAAATAATCTTTTTACATTTGTCATACTCGCTTGAGTCCTAATCCACCATAGCCAAAAGCCCAACCGCAACCTCGTCATAAATTAAACGAGGCAACAAATCATACCTCACGAAACATAAATTCCTTTCGTACCTCTTCTTCTACTCTCTCAGTACTTGGGGGGGGGGGCTTACAAGCCTAGCACATATTACAATAGAGGTACTGGTACTACTTACTTTCACTTACAAGGAAAGACCAGAATGCCATCCTTGGCTATTCCCTATTCATTGTCAGCGCATAAAGCTTCAGAGTCGACCGAACAATTCATTCTAAAACTATTCACGGCTAGAAGAAGAACTGCTAAAACTGCAGAGGCGAGCTGACCGCCATTCACAATTTGGAAAAACCCGTGTATAGATTATGATAACGAGGTTTAGTTGGGTTTAATATAAAGCTGACAAGCCTAAAGAGCTTGCACATCTTGACTAATTTGTAATTCAAATGAGCAGGCCGGCCAGCCCGGAAAGCCAAAGCCTGAACTATATTACCATCGGTTATAGTTATGGTGTCTCGTGTAATGCAGTTGGAAAGTAAAGACAGAAGCAAAAGTAAAGCAAGCATACTATAACATTGAACTTGCTTGGGTTGCAGGAAAATGTGCTTTCTCCCCCGCACTTAGATTACATCTCCAGATACGCTTTCCTTCCTTTCTTTATGCAGATTGAAACGGCTTTGCAATGGACGTGGCCAAATAGATAGCAAAATCAGTTATCCTTTCTCGGTTCTACATCAACTTTCCTATTTATTTTTCTTTTAAATCGGGAAACGAAATTGGTTTCTATGCGTAAAAAATACGAAGAAAGTTTACTATGAAAAGAAACCTCTTTATCTCATCCCTCTTTACCTTACATCTATAAATAGTCCAAAACAACATTCTTCATCTTGCGTAATACCATTCATTTTATTTATTTCCATTTCAACTAACCAAAACCAAACCAAGAAGGCAAGCGCCTTCCTCTTTGGGTTTTGTTCCACTGAAAAGCTACCTTGGTTCTTTGACTTGAGAGGAAATATCAAATAAATTGTGGCCAACTTCCTGAACTTCCTAATAGTTTGTCTGTCTGTCTGTGCACCACTATCAGTCTAACTTCTACTTCTACCTAAAAGTCAGTTCTAGTAGTATAACTTTACAGGGCAAAGATACCTAAAGAATTTCATTTCTCCTTTGTGTACACATCTTAGCAGATATGCTTGTTTGTAGGAAGTTGCGACTACTTGCCGACGACTGCTGCACAAGATGAATACTAACCATGCAGCTTTATATTCAAACTACGGGGACTTTAAACATCAAGCCTTGTATCTCTAGACTTGGCTAAACTATGCAATGCTATAGCTTTTTCGTTTAGACTGCAGCTGGTGTTGGTTCATTGCATTAGATTACATTGTGAATGGAGAGAAAGCTATAGGAACCGTGGACAGGAAACCACAGTCAAACAGCTGAGGTTATGGTTATTGCGGATCTTGTGTTATTATCATCAAGAAATGAAAGATGTTCTGCAAATAGTAAAGTCATCCTTGGTACAAACATTCCCGAGCCATCTCCTGCCCCCTTTAAACCTTTCGTCTATCCTTAGATATTTGTACTCATCTAGATGTATCAGTATTAGTCCAAGTAGTTTCGTAAACATCAACGTTGTCATGATTCCTCTTGATGGATCATTCCATTCAACCTGCCTACATACCTTTCCTTCATTGATACCCCAATAAACCAAATAGCATGGTATGTTTACCTTTTCTTCTTCACTCCTTCGGTTGCTGAGATGTCTGTATCAAATACTTTGAGGAAACATTACTCTAACTGATATTCGGTGAAATTATGTGTGCTTTTCCACTCCCACTACTATTCAATCAACTCTAGTGGAACGAGTGGTTTGGCAATACAATCCTCATATTATTACTTTCTTAGTTCGCCAACCACCCCTTGCAAGAAGTAGAGGACCACTTATCCCGTCCTAGTTTCTCATGCCTACAACTATGCTCCTTATCTACTGTAAACTTAGCGAGAATAGTAAACTGATCAACTAAAGTAAAGTTTAGTTTTGCATATGAAAAAAAAGGAGAACAACCAACATAATCAGGACGGTCAACATGAAAAAGACGTCTTTCGTTGTTCGATCATTACTAGCCCTAGGTTATAGTTCATTCACAGGAGTCTAATTTTGTTTCATACAGGATAGCTCACGTCAGAAACTATGCATTCTATCGAACAGAAAAGCATACCATTCTGCTGTCTGACTATATTTTTCTGCGATTCTACTGAACAGTGAGCGGTCTCTTTCTTGTATTTCAGCCTTTCTTGAGAGCAAAAAATACATCTTGAGACGAGAATAATATTTTATACTTTCTCCAAGGGTTCTATTTCTACGCTATAGATTAGCTAAACTAGTAAAGTTGGCTGACTTGATTCTTTCTTGCTGTGGTTGATGATAACAGTAGTAGTAGTAGTAGTAGTAGTGGTAGTAGTGGTAGCAGCAGCAGCAGCAGTAGCAGTAGCAGCAGAAGTAGTAGTAGCAGTAATGCTGGTTCTGAACTTCATTCAGGATTCACAAGAGATGAAAAAATGCGAGAAGCCGCAAGATATTTTTTCGTTTCACGGGTATTTAGCTTTTAGCATGGATAAGAGTACATCTTTCTGCCTTTTCGGCAGTCTTTTATAATACTTGCTCACTGACTGATACCGGAGACCTAATATCCCGTCACTTCTTTTACTTTCCGATGAATGTAGATGTAGATATTATGTTGCATAAGCAGCATTTACTAGGGTAAAAGTCCATATTTCTATAGAAAGAACCAACCTTTTTAGTTGACAACTCCTGGCAGCTAAATTCTAATTCTTCTGAACCGAATGACAAAACCGTAACATCCCTTTGGGGATTTTGAATAAAGATGTGTGAGAAGGAGAATATTTATCTTAGAATTCTTTCTTCACTTTAAGTCTCGTCCTTTGCAAATGTTCTCCTCAACTGTTTTCTCAGAATGAGCTTCTTTATACTGAAACTTGTTCTATTATATCTTGTACACTAAATCAAGGACAGTACACGTGTTATTGTAAATAGGCAACAGTTTTTTAAACAGAAGTTTACTCCGTTATATACTCTTATAGGTATTTAATACGAGTGGGTGTCACTGGAAATGATGGGTGGACCCAAGAACTGTAAACATGACTGAGCTTTTTGGCTACAAGCACTAGGTGCATAAATTACCATACATTTATTTAAAATACCTAGAATACCTTTTTATGAGGGTGATAAGAAAGTTTATTTAATGGGAAGATTTCACAATAGTTGTAGGGAGAAGCCTACGGCGACAAAGGTAGTCTTAGCTGTAGTAGTTACAGAACTGAAGTAAAGTCTCAGGGGAGTGGAAAAAGTAAAAATTCACTCCTGTGTATTTGATTGCTTACTTTTAGTTTGTCCAACAGTTTTTTCCTTCTCTGCTATACAATTCCTGTTGAACAAGAGGTGATTTCAGCTCTAGGAAATAAAGAGGTAATAAATTGGTCAAGGGAGTTTTACAAATTTGAGGTAATAGGCCAAACTTTTCTTTCACAAGTGTCTTAACTACACTAACACTTCCAATTCCAGTGTTATCTTATATATTCCAAGATGTTCACAAAGTTAGTGGATCTTGAAAGACAGAAAAGTAAAAAGAAAGACTGCTCATTTATCCCTCCGTCTAGTACAAAGTTCAACTTCAGTAGTCAGTCTACTCAACCATTCATGCCTAAGGGGACAGTTATGAGGTTGAACTACAGACTTACACTTTTACTATACGTTTTTGCAAAGAATCTATTCCACCAAGTTTTCAACAGGCCATAGGGTGAAAGTGTGAACGGTGTTGAAACTTTTCTCTCTCTTCTCTTATAAATTTTTTCACCGAAAAGTAAAAAAAAATACTGAATTACTGAAAAATCCGTGGGTGTTTTTAGCTATGAAGAATCCTGTAGGATGATTTTGAGCTAAAAACTAACCACATTCTTTTGCATATATTTGAAACATATTTGGCTATGAGTATGCGTTTATTTTTTTAAAGAAGCTCTAGGAGTAAAGGCCAAGGTTATTGTTCAAAATCTTATCTTGCAGAAAGATTTTTTCCGGGGAAAGTAGTCTAAAAGTCGTTATAGGTGAAAAGGAGCAGACAAGAAGCATAATCTAGCAATTAGAAACTTATCTTAAAATCCATAAGATGATCTTGATAATAGTCACACTTTCTTCTAAGCTATGCCAAGTATACTTTCACTCAAACACATTGGCATTCGACTTTACATTGAAGACGTGTAAGACCCGTCCCTTTTTAGAAACAGAAGTTAGCACATAAGTTTACCCTTGGCTTTTTGAATGATAAAGGTAAGTATTTTCTTGAGAAAGTATGAAGAATTCAAGTGATGGACTTTTCAGGGAATCATTTGGATCGTTAAGTAAGTTTAAACTTTCTCTGGACAAATGAACCTTTGGACAAGTTGTTCCTTCGTTTGTCGTGACTTGAGCCAATCTTGGCACAAAATCCAGACCCTTTCTTTTCTTTTTCTAAGCTAGCCTAGGAAGTTTGGACCTCTTGCTCGTCCCTTTTTCCATCTTTTGTAAAAGAAAATATATAACAGCCTAACGAAGATGATAATTTCAAGAGGAAGAAGAAAGCAAGGATAGTTTTTAACAATGGAGAATACAACTTAAGAGATAGGTAGTGTCAGTCGGTGGTTATACACTATAACTGTAAAAGTACTCGAAAACTGAATTAAGAATAGTTTGTTATCGTTTTGTGAACAAACAGCTCTTAAAACAGTAAATAACTTCTGAAGCATAAGACTGTTTCATTGCTTAACTTGGCTAAGATTGAAGTTTAGTTTTAATTGAATAATCTACAGAATTTGTTCAACTTTCTGGAGAAACTAGACATTTACTTAAAATCTTGCATTAGAGAGCATCCTTGTGCCTAAATGAAGTTTGTTTCATAACTAAATATCTCATTTAAATAATTAACAATGACTAAGAGTATCATTGAGAGAAAGCCATTACTGAAATTATAACTACAGTAAAGTAGAAGATATTAATATTTATTTAAAAATGAATATTAATGTTAATCCCTCTTTTTTACTCCTTCACTCTACTTAAAATAAACCGTCATGAATTACCCTTACCGTAGAGAAACCTACGTACGGTAGAAAGAAAGGGAAACATCAAAGATAATTTGGAATCTCAAAGCAAACTCTTTAACATTTATTCAACCCGTATCTTTAAAATGATTTCCCTAGTCTTGCCAAACGTTTGATTGAAGGTAACGAAAAAAATCTCAGTAGTACTACTTATTCCTTGGCTCTCTGTCTACAGTTTCTGCTCACATCTCGCCTAATTTATGCAGTAAAGGGATAAAAGTGGTTTGCAAAGGTATAAAAGGGTAGAATAAGTCAAGTCACATACTTTAACCGGTGACTAGGGTATACATTGATTCGCCATCCTAATCATAATGCTGTTTCAGCCAGTCTTTCGTGGGCTATATACTAGGTCTAACCTTAAAACGTCGAGCATATGCAATGATGTAATATGGTAAGTAGGAAAGGAAAGAGTGAAAGTCCCATAATATGCATTCCTTTATTATTACCTTGTTCACTTTGAAGGGACAATAAACGAGAGAAAATGGCAAGGGAAATGAAGAAACAGAGTTAGCCTATTCTTTAAAGTGTCTCAGCATTACTCGTCAGGTACTACCTACCTTCAATCTTTAAGGAGGTTATAAAGGTTCACTTCCCTTTAGTCGGAACTAGAATCTATCAGAAGTAAGTATCTAACCAGCGCGGAACTTATAACCAGAACAGAGCAGTAAGCTATAAGAGATTTTTTTACCATGCACGTTTCCAGACATAATAAAACGTAATAATATTGCCCAAGTCAAGTAGAAACGGCAGAACAAGACGATGGTTGAAGTATGAGAAATGTTTCCTCTGCTGACTCTTCCAAAGAACCGTTTTGGTAAACAGGCTTTGCATGGCCGAACCAAAGTCTATGACCACCATCATGTTGCATGTATTGCGTCTTAGATGGTTGCAGAAGATCCCATAATATTGCAAAAATAGTATGGCAATTTATTCCAAAGGTTTCCCAGATGAGGGTATTAGAACTGAGGTGCTTTTTCACGACTACTACCACTTATTACGGTGTTAGAAAGGAGAAATAAAAATCCAAAAGGGTGCAAGAAAAAGACCCTTTGCGTAAGCTGCTGAACTAAAATAAAGTAAAGAGTAGAAGGAAGACATTTCTCACAAGCACTTCTCGCTAGCCGGCCGGAAGCCTGTCATTTATTTTAAAATATGGTCAAAAGTATATTGCACTTTTTGCTAAATTAACCAGGCGATTTTTTTCCTTGCCCGTCCTTACTAACCAAGTTAACTAGGACTGTTTTAACAAGAGTGGTCTATCTAATGGTTAACTGCGTCTAAGCAAACTGGTTAATGATGCGTAGCAATACATGAACGAAAAAATGTATATGCAGTTTTGAATAACGTCTGGCCATTTATGAGTTGCTTAATGATATTACACGAACTCATAGAAAGGAAAAGCCAACCGAGCCCAGCCAGCAAACATAATAAAGAGAAAGTATTAAAATGTAGCTATTTATTTCTTTATGACCGTTCATAAGTGACCTATAAGGACATAGTATTGTTAAAATCATAATATGGATCCATAAAAACTTTCCATCGTAAATTTTACAGCTTTGCTAACCTCTGTGCAGAATTTTGGCTAAAATTGATCTCAGACACGCGAAAGCGAATTAATTACTTTCCTAAGCATATT
Organism: Hydroisotoma schaefferi; assembly: GCA_034682405.1. Taxonomy (NCBI): domain Eukaryota; kingdom Metazoa; phylum Arthropoda; class Collembola; order Entomobryomorpha; family Isotomidae; genus Hydroisotoma; species Hydroisotoma schaefferi. The sequence goes on along the minus strand of JAQFZX010000028.1, from coordinate 121,078 downwards.
AGGGTACAAACTGAAATTAAGGGCTCTTTTCGTAGTGTATGAGCTTTTTATTTTAGAATGTGTAATTTTGTGGTAGAGATTCCAAAAATGTGTGACTTAAACCGGAAAAACTATGTTACTCAATAATGTAGTCTAACTTCTGATTTACTACTAGCTTGTCCTACCTAATACATGTTAAAAGGACCGTTTATAATTAAAAGTCACTGACGATTGACGAACAAAGATTAAAACAAAACGCTAAAGCTATTAAAAAAACATATAAATAAGGTTTTCTCCACACTAAAGAGTGGTACATCTAGGTACATATACTTTTCTAGAAAGAAGGAAGTAAAGCAATGCACGAATAAACTGTACTTACTTTGGGTTTAGCTTGTCTGAACCTTTTCAGTCGGCCAGATTAGAGATAACCCGGAAGGAAATATACTTGTTGTAAGTTTCCATCACAGAGACATCAGCCGCTAACTTGTATGTGACACTTTGAAACTTTACCCAGCTTCGAGGCTATTCTACTCCTATTACGGAAAAAAAGAAGTGTCATCTTCGTTGACTTTCACCGACCAATATCATCATCTTCGCCTTCTTCCCTTATCCTTTATATTTTTTTAGTGACGACAGTTCTCCAACTAAAAATTCAATTACCGACTAAAACTCTTATATTCCTTACCATCTACTAGAATGTTTTTTTACTAGAGTTAGATATATTTTTTCTGTTTAAAAAAGCCTAGTCAAAGCTGTGTTTTTATTTTATCCTCTGATGTAGAAAGTTTTTATACCATCAGCCCTAGGTCCTTTGGACAACTAGTCACCAAACAGACAAGCAGAGGTGTAAAAATTACGTGCAGTTTGTGATAAAAATTCCTTTGCTGTGTTAAATAAATAAATGGTCTCTGCTCACGATAAATACATAAAACCTTACCACCACCCACCATAAGTAGTAACAAGTAAACAGATATAATGTAAGAATGTATACAGGTTTTTAGCATTTACAGAACACTTTTATTACATTGTATTAACTGTAGTGGTGATTTGTCTTGTGTGCCCACAGGTCTATTCACAGAGCCGCAGTGGAATGCCCCGACTTTCACTCAAGAGCCACCAAACCGGGTTGACTTTCTAAATGAGCTTGGAGCTACGATTGTGTAAGTTTACTTTAGTTTACGGTTCGGCATCTTCCAATCACATAAGATCACCAAACGTGAGTACACACAACGAAACTTCGTATAACTGTCACTGTTACTGCGTAGCATAAGTATAAATGAAATGAGCTGTTATCTATTTCCTCCCTTTTTACCCTACATTTCCGAATATATGTATGTATCTATTTAATAAAGAACCATCAACAATACTATAGAAAGCAGAGAGAGCCTAATGTTCGTAAAAAACCGTTTGCAAAATGACAGTTTCGTCGAATTTGTGGTGCTAATGGCACCGTTTAGGTTTTGCTTTTAGTCAAGCCTATTTACTACAAGCAGTAGCTGCATCTTTTGCAGAAATACTGGCAAACCAGGCTGGTGTTTATTTAAGGGATAAGCAAGCATGCTGCTGGGCTGAAATTGCTATAATATTTGCAATACTCATATATACTTTAAGTATACTCTATAATTCCTTGAGATCTCAAACTGAATTTGGGTTCACGTTCCAAGTACCGCTTAAAGACCTACTTATACATGTAACTACCTAGACAGAGGTTAGGTCGCTCGCTTTCCCTCCTTTACCTAATTTATACAATAACAATAACCGTTCGCCTTCCTCCGTAAGAAGAAGAGTGAAATGGACTAGAAAGTTGAATCACTTTTTGGGCTAATAGGCAACGAGCTCTTAATTATATTACTTATTGGGTTATTGTGAAAGGATTTTATGGAAGCTACGAAGAAAGTACAGCCCTAGATCTATGAACGATCTTTTACCAGTGTTTGGCCTTCTTTCTTTACTCATATATTTTACTATCCTATCATCATCTAGTCGATTCATTTCCCAATATTTTCTCCGATAATGAAACGCCCTAAAGTTTATATCCGGCCTTAGTCATAAACTACTGCGTTTCCCGAAATAATGTCCCAGGGGAATTATTCTTTCAAAGGAAAAATTAGAAATTATATTAAAATGGACAAGATAGGGCAAATTTAAACTTTTAACATGGAAAGTAGGGGGTAATATACAGGGGAAATTATTTCAGTGGGGGCATTATTTCGGGAAATACGGTATATCACTCTCGTTTTCAGGAAAACATTGTGTATTTAGTAACAACCTATTAATTTTTTTACAGATGTCAAGCAGATGGCTACCCGAGGCCGCAAGTTCACTGGCAAGGAAGTGATACTAGAATAGTGTCTAATATTGAGAATTTCCGTTCCATACTTTCAAATTCTACCTTGTTCATTCATCCATTCAAGCCTGCTTCATATCGACAGGTTTGTTATTCTCATGAATTTCAATAAGCAGTTTTTCTCAAGAGTATCACTTAGACTTTAACATTAGTGATTTAGAAAAAGTATGGGGAGTTCATTCAAGTGAAAAAATTAAGCTTTATGTTGTTTCAACCTGTATCCAGTCAACTTATGGTTTATTTTACGCACGATTTAAAATCAACCGGAGACTTTCTACTCCTCCTTTACTTAATAATACTACACAAAACTAAAACCCATTTAAGATTAATGAATACTATTCTTTTTTACCATATCAGTGGCTACACTAAGTTTTAACTTAATTTGCAGGACGTCCATTCAACCACGTACCGTTGCGTGGCATCAAATGCCGTGGGCTCGATTCGGTCTCGGGATATTCAAGTTCGGGCTGGTGAGAATAAAACTTTTTCTCTCATCAGTTGTACACTTTTACTTTCCCTAGTTGTATTCCTTCATTATTAAAAGTCTTGGCGTGTGCCGTTTCTCCACCTTATTTAACTAAAACGCAACCATCCGAATATACTTACTACTACTACTGCTAAAAGCGTCTTTTCTCAAGAAGAAGAAAGAATCCTTTTTGTTTAATCTCCTTAAATATTGTAATGCATGGGAAGTCTCTGCTTTTAACTCTGACTTGGCTGAAATATTCCATCTTACGTTGACTATGGTCTATTGTTCCACTTTATTTTACTTGACAGTCAGTTACATCCATCCAATGGATACAGGCCTGCCATGTAACTAAATAACTTAGGTATTTCATAATAAAATGGTAGAATAAATAATATTCAGGTTGCTTTCTCAAAGAAAAGAACATTAGTAGAGCCCTGTCATTGAGAACCTAATAGAAGAATGGAATCCATCTGTTTGACATCAATGAAAAGTTTTGTATGTAAAAGCATTATTTCACACTTATCTGCATCCGTCCCCTTTCCTCCCATTTATATATCTTTAGATTTGTACTTTCCCCTGGCCCCTCGCATTCTTAGACCTTTCTTCCTCCGTATACATAAATTCCTCCTAAGATAGGAATGATAATGGAACTTTCCCTTTTTGTAATCTTGCTGATTCATCTGCATTTTTATTGCGTTTTTTTCTTCTTCCTTCCTTATGCAGTGATAACTCAACCATGGTCGGTGAAAGTGGGATCAATCCCGACTCGCTTTGCTCCAAGGGCTGGCCCTGTTCTTTTTAAGTGCGAAGTCGACCTTATGGGCGGAGGACGGGATTTTATTGAGGTTATTGGGTGGAAACGAGATGGCAAAGTTATTCATAGACAACTTCCCCGTTTTTATGGTAAGGGAGTTGGTAGTTTAATTAATGCTCCTTTTATAATAATACTATCTGAAATCTCTGGGTCGTAAGTACTTTTACAGGTTTTCTCACAGAGAGTTTGCTACCGTTTTTATTTAATATAATAAGAAAAGTAGTGTACTATTCCGTAGCAGCATAGCATGGCCCACAACACAAGGCATCTTTTATGACTCGAGATCGTTACTCGGATTTTTTATATATTTGAGATCAGATTTTGAGTCAGACCCGTTCTTTTACACAATTTTGTGTGTATTCTTTAGCATTGCTATTTATGTTGGTGACTATAATGTCATCGTAGCTGACTTTTATTATCTTGTTAAACTCAACAGGAGGAACATTTCTAGATGGAGAGCAAGATTTCCAAATCCTACCAAACGGAGACCTGACAATCGAATCGCTGAGTGAGGAAGACGCTCAGTCCAAACTTGTATGTATTACCCGGCACAAAATCACCCAACAAGAAACTGTCAGTTCAAGTTTTTCTATCACATTTTCAGGTACATTTCTTAGTTATATATTGCTTAAAAATGTATGTTATCTCGGGATTTTTTCAAAGTAGTAGTATGATGCCAGCCTACAGCACAAATCACCATCCACTAGTAACTGTTACCAAAGAGTGGTTAAATTTGTATGCATTGCATTAGCATATAGAGTTGATTTCATCATGATATTGGATTGGTTATCAATACACACAAGTAAACCCAATACAAGTGTACAAGTTAGTGGAGGTTCTCTCTACTAGTTAAAACAAGCATCAAGAATAGAACATTGATATATTTTGAATCACAATGTCATTTTTTTAACAAGACCAGTACAACTCCACTTATTTTCGATTTTGATTTAAGACACTATCATTTTTCTTACCAAAAATAAGTCCTCTTTTCCTATCATTCCTCCACTTTCAAAACCCTTCTGCATTGCTGGCTGATTATGATTGATACATGTGGCTGTCGGGTTGTTAAACATTTTTCAAACCACATCACACCCCAACCGACAGACAAATCGAATTTCGCCTGGTTTTGACTTTATGACTGATCGGAACAGCACCTCCATCCAGACCCATACATACATCAAGTAACTTAAAAGACGGAGGAGCAGAAGGGATGCTTGAATCTAGGCCATCAAAGCAAATTTGCTTACATGGAACAAGAAATGGAATGGAATGAGGCGAGAAGAAATGGCACAAAGCTTTAAAACCATAATAGAAGTGAGAGAGAGTAGCGTAGTTGCGTAGTCTTTATTCTAGTCGTAGTTGTAGAGGCAGGGAAAGGCAGGAAGAAGACCACTTCCGAGAAGTCTTTCATAATATAACCAAAATACTTTGCCCTAGTAGTAGTCAATGTGGTCTTCTACGATGTGGAAATACTACTGGGTTTTTTCCCACAGCTATTGCGGCTCTGCCTCTATAAGTACCCGTTTATGAATACCAGTTTACATGCTTTTCAAATACCCACAGAAAGACTTACTTTTCTGTCCTATCTACGAATGCAGAGCAACTGGAACAAGATCTATAAACTGCTGCTTGGTTGATAGCTGGTTATAACATATCTGGTTGGTTGGTTCTGGTTGTGGTGAAGTCCTATCAAATTGTGGTGAAATTTAAGATTTTTCAGCAATAAATCAATACTTATCGCGGAGCAACAGAGAATAAGAGGTTTCTGACTAAACTGAAAAGCATCTTATTCTCATCATCTTGTAACTGGGACTGGGAGTTCTTTTAGGATATTTTTTGTTGGGACTTGGAAACGCTTTCTTTTCCCCCTATATTAATATTTACATCTGCATCAGTCTCTGTATAATATAGAGTTAAAGTTTCTGAAAAAACTGCTGCATCTATCTGTGGGTGTGGCTACGGCATGGGTAGTGAGTCTGGCTGAATATGGGTCCGTAGCGGTTACGTTAGCATCTTATTTAGCTGTAGTTTTACATAAGGTATTACTTCCTCTCCATTCACCAGTTGACAAGGAAGTCTATTCATGAAGTCAAACCTGGAAAAGAATGTCTTTTATACTCCGGTTGCATTCGAAGGTGTAATTTCTACTATACTCATTTTGAAGGTAGTCGTATGTTTGGAAGTTTGGATGCAAAATATATTTATACTGATGAATGTGTGCTCTACTTACCTCTCGTTCATGAAATGACATAACGATCTGATCAGTACAATGATTATGGGATGGTTGACTGGATTCAAAGAATAAAAATCATATGGCTCAGTTCTGAAATGGATTTTAGTATTTTGACAAATGTCTGTTAGCAGGTGTTTCTCCAGCCAGTTTATCATCCAAGCTTTTGTCTGTTTTACGATTCTAATAATTTCCACCTCTCTTATTATATTGAAACCAAGTAGGACGAGAGATTCGTTGTATTAGAATAAGGTAGGACTCAATTCTACTCGTTTTCTACTTTCATGATAGAGACATACTTCGGAAAAGCTGTAAATTTCTGAATGTAACTTCTGTAAGGAATGGCAGTAGTTTTGAAACTACATTTGATATCTATTTATAATCTCCTACCATAAATATACCATTTCTTGGAAAACTTCCTTCGTAGTCAATTTCGTACGTAGAAGAAGTAAGTTGTGTGTGGGTAAAAAGTGTTGAAACCACTATCTCAAACTAACATGCATTACATAATGGAATTTAGGCAGAAATCCCAACAAAACCCAGACACCTTTCACCCTCATCGTAAATCGTTCATTCAGTCAGGCATGCACTTGAGAATAGGTTCATCATCATCCTCAAGCATACATCCTTTTTTCTAAATGAAAAAACCCCCCCTCCCCCTACTTTCTTGGTCTCCGTCTCTCATGAGAATAATACAATCCACACCAAACATCCAGCCAACAACCCGTTCAATCCATCCATCCTTATACGAACATGCATATCCACTTAAAAGATGTACCTTACTTTAGGTACTTGTTCCAGTGCAAGTAAAGATGGTTAACTTTAAGAGATGAGTGCAGTAATTCTAAAGCCCATGTTACAAAACTCCATGCAATGTCGACATTACTCGCTTTACCGTACTACTTTCTGTTCTTCTTCCTATAAGCAGAAAAACTGAGGGAGATGAAACCAGGAGATGAGTCCAATATTGGTGAAAGCTTTCCCGCACCCATTGTCATCCGGGAAGGCGATCCCATTGTCCTTCATTGTTATGAACCAGTCTCGGCTTCACCTTTCCCCCTCAGTGGTACGTCAAATACGATGACAACCACCCCCATAAGGTAAGAATGGTCTCTGGTAAGAGCCAACTACTTTCTCTAAGAATTTCTCCACTTCTCCGAAAATAAAATTATCGTTCAAAACTCCGGAGTATCAATGGTTGCCTGCATGGGAATTCGGTGGAATTTGATTCTGTTAAGCACTTGTCATTTAATTTAGTTTTACTTTACTCTATAACCATAGATGGGAAAAGCTGTCGGGAACTACATGGGGAGAAATCTTTGGGAGTCTATCGACAAAATTCTTTCGCCAAATTGGCAACTCATTAATAGCAGAAAAGAGTTCACGAAGCCAGGCCGGGCACTATCGGTGTAGTCGTGGGGAACTGAAGCAAAAAATTAGGGAATTCGAAATCCGAATAGGATCGCCCCTTTTGGTCAAGGTGGTCATTAATCAAGTCAAGTCACCACTGGAATCCACGACAGAGCTTACTTGTTCCGCCATCTCTTCATCTTTCAGCTCTCCCTCAATTATCTGGCTTAAGGATGCCAATTTGATTAATCCGGGTGGGCGAGTAAGGTTTTTTAGTCCGAATATGCTTCAGGTAAGCAAACCAAACTTTTCCCATGAAAATTTAGACCCAATTAACTTTCTCCCAATGTTTAACCATCCGTCTTTCTGTTTGCGAAAGTGAGTTAAATGCGAATACCTTCTTTTTCCGCTTTCGTTAGATCAACCAAATTCAACAAGAAGACCAAGGCATGTACCAGTGTATAGCTAGAACGGAAATGGAATCAGCACAGGATTCCCTCAGATTGGAATTGGCAGGTAGGGTTTTACAGCCTGGGTAAAACCATAAGCTTAATACCTTTTATTGCCTTACATTAAATAGCTTGTTCTTATAACATACAAAAGACATAAATACAGGTTACAAGCTAATAATTACAACTGTGCGATTGTAGGAAGTAATTTAGTCATTCTTGAGGAGTGCGATTACCATTATTATTATACTACCTACTGACTACCTTAATTGTACTACTAATGTTGACCAAAGAGCCGTAAAACAGTAGTTAAAGAAAGGTTAAACTTTGTCTTGGGAAACGTCCTTAGAGAAAGTTAGCGTACGGTTGAGTTCTCTTGGTCGGTTGAGTAAAAAACTTTTTGCATGCCATGAATTCTCTCCTTAGATGCACAACCGAGACTGATTTATGGCTTCATTGAGCAAACTTTGGCTCCTGGTCCATCCGTCTCATTCCGGTGTGGTTTTACGGGTTGGCCAACCCCTTCAATTATATGGTTTCTAGATAACTGGCCCGTCACTTTGGCTTATGACTCCAGGTAATTCCTTTACTTTAAGATGACTGAATTATCAATGGCTTGCATTATAGTTTCTTGTTCCTTTAATTCAAATTTTATTACATTGTATTGGACCAATTTTACATTTATTATTTTGAGAACTATCTACTGAATTCAATTTGGTTGATGTTCCTAGAACTGCAAGTACGTAGGTTAGTCAACGTTATATATAGCTGCTGTATTTTATAAAAATGTGCTAATGCAGACATATACATTCCTGAAAATGGTATTTCTAATCATACTTTTGTATATTTTATTTCATATAGAATATTGATTGGAAACGTAACATCCCATGGGCATTTGATCAGCTATCTTAATATTAGCGAGACTAGAGTAGAAGATGGGGGTCTGTATAGTTGTAAAGCAACCAACCGAGCCGGAACCATTAGTCATTCTGCCAGACTTAATATTTACGGTAAGTCTTTACCGTTTCCTTGATCTACTTTGACAATCTACTCTATTCGCCGAGTATTTTATCTGGATATTTTTCCCCCGAGTGTCACATTGACTTTGGTCTCTTTAATAATTTTAACGGACGTCCTGTTCTATATTTATGTTTTACTAAGGAAAAACGCAAGGAAAGATAAAGAAGGTGGCTTAGATAAGACGTATCTATATTGCTTGTGTCATCAAGAAAATAAAATTCGCTCATATAGTCAGTCCCCCAGATAGTTTTTTTAAGATGATTCGAAATTTGAGATGAGGAGAAAGCAGGCAGACGAGGTTGCTGTTCTTTGTAGGGATTTTTTTACAACCAACTTGTCACTTGTCATGTTCAAGCTGGGTGAAATTTATGGGGAAAGTTGTCATTCGATCAGACCGGCAGGTATAGGTTTTAGCAACGTACGATAGAGCAGGGAAAGTGTCACTGTAGCTCTGGTAGAGTTAGACAATATGGTTCCAATCCATTTGAATGGTAATCATGATTATTCCATACTTTATTTTATGGACGCAGGACCTCCTTGGATACGAGTAGTTCCACCTGTGGTTGCCATCAGTGGAGAATTTTTTACGCTGAACTGCCCAATTGCAGGATGGCCTTTCTCCTTTCCCTCCATCACTTGGGAAAAGGGTGAGTAATGTGTATGAAATTCATTGCGACATTTTACATTTATAATTAAATTTTAGACGAAATATTTCTCGTTGCGGCTATCATTACAAGTCCTACAAGGTCCAAAGTAATCAAGAATAACGAGACGTAAAATAACTTAATAAATTGTAGAGCTTAAAATAGGATAATTTAACCACTACAAGAGTTAGACTCTCTGCTGTGGTATAGAAGGACTGAGAAACAATTAAGAGTTGGAAGATATTTGCCATTTCAACGAGATATCCTAGTTTATAGCCCAACTTGTCCCATAAAAGACACCCCGATAATACTCATCAAAGATCGTGTAAAGTGCACACAATAAGGCGAAGTTTATGAGGGTTATTTTAGCACAACGTTCGTTGGTCTCTCTGTAGTAGTAGTAGTAGTAGTAGTAGTAGTAGTAGTATTCCTATTACTTAAATAGCGTAGCTACTACTTTCACTTTCACCATACTTACACACTTTGTGGTTTTTCCTCATTGTTTGTGGTCCAGATGGCCAGAGGATGCCGTTGAATCAGCGACATCGGATTATAGGAGGAAATGGCTCGCTCACAATTTCTCTCGTGGATAAGACGGACAGTGGTGCGTATTGGTGTGCAATAAAGGATTCCCAAGGCCGGCTTGTGAGACGGGAGATTCAGGTCAATGTTGTGGGTAAGTAGTTAAACAGATCTTGTTACTGTTACCGTTACAGATTACAAGGGGTATTTCATTATTATCTTTACTATCTATCTACTCAGGCTCATCTTTTAAGCCTAGTATTATTGCATTGCAATGTACAGTAACATATAGAAATTGTAGATGGAACTTACTTACCCAGGATACCGAACGAACACTTGAAAAAAGTCAGTTTGGCTTATTATTTGAACGGCCAGTTCTTTAGGGTTTCACTTACCTACTTTAAACTTCAGTACACTTGACAATATTCATTCTATACTCACAGGAGCAGACGGCATATGGTGGTGTAGCGGAGATAGAGGTAGTATTCATTTCACTTTTATAACAATATGTGGTTTCTCTAGGTCTCTGTTAGAAGGATACTTTCGTTCATCCTATTTTACAATTCAGAAAGCGTACCCACATTTCCGGGGCAATAAAATAGGACTGGAAAGTCGGGAAAGTAGCCGGGGTCATTATTATCAAGTACTATACTTGATACTTATACTTTTTAACTTAATGGTATGCTCTTGTGGTGAAGTACGGAAAAGGACGTTGAAGTAGATACAGTTCATGCTATCAAAAAGGTAGGTTAGGTAGATGCACTGAAGTTGTATTACTCTAGCATATGGCGGAAGTAATAAAAGGATATACCGCTAAGGGATTGTTAGAAGAACTCTACATGAATTTGTGGCTTTGGTCCAATAAGTTAAGTGAAACCCGAGTTGTAACTTCCTATTTTAATTATCCAGCCTCATAATTTTTCCCCGTTTGGTGAAAGCAATAATACTGCTTGTAAATTAATTTCTTGCGCTACACTCATTAAGCTAATTCTGTTTACAGTATAATATAACGATGTGAAAAGAAACATTGGATTTTAAAATTTGTAAGAAGGCCGTTTGCCAAAATACAAAAAAACTCAACAATACATTAAGCTTAGTATTTATTTTAAAGTATCCATTGTCTAATGAACTCCACGAGTTTTTTCTCGTGTAGACCTTACTTTAACCCTTGAGCAAAAGCTTTTAGTGACAGGATGTGATAAAGTGGCTCTCTACAAATGACAAAGAGCCCTTTCGAGAGATGAGAACAACTAATAATGTTTGAGTAGCTCCATTAAGAATCGCACCTTTTCCGGAGACCGGCAAAGTAATCGAAGGTGAGCGGATGACCCTAGTATGTTCCCTGAGTTCTGGAGACCCACCTCTTCAAATCCGATGGACCATGGTTCCCTCTTTCTGGCCAAGATTACCTCAAGCATTCCCCTCAGAAGATAACCACTCCAGCCAAGAAGGACAGAAAAGGTCTAGTAGCAGTCCCATAGGACCACCTCTGTTTTCCGTCCTTAACACAGACCCATTTACAAGTCTCTTGAGCATAGCCAAAGTTAGCGAGCGTCATGCTGGGAAATACATTTGTAACGCATCATCAGCGGCCGGCCTCGCTTTTCGGATTCACAAACTTACTGTCTTGGGTATGGGAAATTAACAGTGTGCAAAGTTCCATAATCCAAGCATACAACTTCATACTTCCACCACTTTCTACTACTACAGACTAACTTTGCCTATCCATAGCTAAATTCCTTCTTTTCCAACCAACATGAGTTACATTCCTGAACTGAGTTATAAACTGTAGATTAATTACCACGGCTAAGAAAGAGCTTTTTCAACTTACAACTTTCCCCCTCCCATAATGAGATGAACTTTGTACTTTACTTTAGAGAAAAAATATAAATAGTATAATCGTTAAGAACGCTAAGTGATCTAGTCTTCGCTGTACCCTAATATTCCTTAAATTCCTACCCACCCCTCAAGTTATCCGACCCTTTAAGTCCCAGAGGTACTATTATTATTTACTAGTTCAGTTTTCTCTACTCAAATCTCTTTATTTTTATCGTCCCTTTCTTCCTTGTTAGTTATACATTCATTGTTTTTACTCCCAAGGACTGGTTTTGTTATTTGGCTGAAATGGAAGATGCTCTGCTCCTTTTCAAATTGAATCTGGCTGGCTTATTCAACTTTTCCTCTTGTGTATTTGTACTTAAGTATATACGCATTGCATAATTTACTCGGAACAAAGAACTGGAAATGCTTGTTTTAAGTATATGCAAACTATCCTTTCTCTTCTACCTCAACCACTGGGGTTGTTAAAACTCGGTTGAATAAGTGATTCTAAACGATCTCTCAAATTACGTATGTACCTCTATTATACACGATGTTACTCCTGCTACTACTACATACAACTACAAAGATTACAGCATATAATACGTACTGAACAATTCTATTGTACCCAGTAAGTACTTTGGTCTCGGCCAAATTGCGTGGTATGAGTTACAAATTGGTGTTTAATCTAGCATCGTATATAGTTGCCGGAGCAGTTACAATAACTGCCACAAATAGTACCTAACGCTAGTTTGTTTACTACAGTAAATTCTAGCTCTTTTAATAATAAGAAATGCTAACTCTGCTAGATTATCTGCCTCAGCTAAGATAACTACTGCTATACTGACTGCTGCTGCTAGTGTTATGAAGTTAGAGACGGGGTTTGTTCCAAGAATGAGAAAGAAAGAACGGGGATTTTTTGCCTGACTATTTACTAAAAACTCATTTACGTTTAAGGTTTTGTTTGTTCCTTCATTTACGTTTCTTGCCTTTATCTCTTGCAAATGATTATGATCACTTGACTTCCCTGCTCGGTTGTTATTGTGTTGTAACAGTTCCTCCGAAAGTAGAGCCATTCACATTCCAAGAGGGACTCAAGGAAGGAACTATGACTCGTCTTATTTGCGGAGTCTCTCAAGGGGACTTACCCATTGACTTTCTGTGGTTCAAGGATGGGAAACGGTTGAGTAAAGATGATCCTTGGGCAGAACACATCGAAATATCCACTCTAGACCCTTTTTCATCTCTCCTAAGATTCTCCTCCCTTACCTCGACACATGCTGGGACTTATACTTGTCTTGCCTCTAATCCAGCTTCAAAAACATATTTTTCCGCAAAATTAGTCGTCCAAGGTAAGCCCACCGTTGGATGACCAATTTCAGGGCTCAGTAGGCCATACTTAGATTTTATAGATTCTTTTCGTAAAAAAGAAGACTTTTAAGATATGTAGTTAGTTACAGTATATTTCATTTTATCGTACAAAGTTGTATACCTTTTAGTATTAATTTCACCTCTGTCTCGTCAATCCCCTTTTTCATGCAGGTAGCATTCCTCGTCCCAACCCAAAATCACTTTCACAAACTTTCACCACTACTCTCTCTATTTTCCATTAAATACGTACTAACATGTTTTTCAGAGTACGATCCTTAACTTGCATTTTCGTGAAACACGTACAACCGAGTGATTTTTGAAAACCGACCACTCCCACTAATGAAACTTTGAACTGCTTGTACGTTCTTCTATCCAGACGCTTTTTTGTCAAACCACGTACAATTTACAACTGCCAACTGTCAGAACCACATCAAGAACATCCTATATATTTTTTTAAAAATAATGAGGCTCATCATAAAAGATCTCTTCATCTTTAATCAACGCAACCCAGCAAGGAGGATTTTGAAAGGGCATGCATTTTTCAAATACAGAGAAAGTTTTTAACCGTTTTTGCATTTTGGGACTGTGGCTGTGACTTTTAATTTTTAACCACGCGACTCTCTTTGTAGAAGTTTTCCCTTTTTGACTCGCCCTCTTTCTAAGTATTTCCAAACGTTCCAGCGTCTGCTTCACTGACTTTTTTTGACTGGAGAACGCCCTTTAAAAAGTACAATACAACTAGCCCGAATATATGTGAGTTGAAAATAAAGTAAAAAGTACCCTAAACGAAGTCAGAAATCCTACCTGGCATACATAGTAAACCTGTCATACTATTTTTACACGCATTTCAGGATAGTGCTGTATCGTACTTTTTATTAACTATTTTTTGTGTGAAATGAACGTGAACTTTCACTTGAAGTTTTTCTACACAGCATTTTGGAAGTTTGTGCAGTTTCATACGTACGTGTTTTTGTCACGACTTTTTTTGCGTGTGACAGTTTTTGATCTTGCGGTTTGGCCTGATGATGGTCGTCTCTTTGTGCTACTGCATTTTTGAAGCAAAGTTTTTTATTGCGAACCCTCGTTCTTTTGTAGTTTAATAGTGTAGTAGTTGTAGTACCAATACCTATCTAACCGGTACCCTTTTTATTCTAACCTTAAATAATTTTTTTCCGGAAATTACTTCCCCGGGGGAGTTAATTTTCAATGGTCTCATTTGCAGGGGGAGTTATTTAGAGGGGGGAGTTATTCCAGGGGGGAGTTGTTGTTCAACCCATAATAACCTTGGATTTTTCAGGATTTTTTTTCAAGATAATTTTTTTTAATCTAATAGGTTTATTGCAAAAGTTCGTTTTATAGTGAAATTGGGAATAAAACTCAAATTTGTTTGCATTTTTAGTCTTAAATTAATAATTTCATTCTTGAGTTGGATGAATTAAATTTTAATGTTTGGTATTAAAAAAACATTTGTTTTTTAGACGAATTATTACTTTCTAGTTCGATTTAAATTATGAATAACCGATAACTGATTGCACAGTTGTAAACAAGTTAATCGCAATTCGTAGAGCAGAATCTAAAAACTTTCTTTCAATTAAAAAAAGGAACTGTCCGGTGGGCGTCTCTCTTAAAATGGACTTAATGTTTTTAAAACTAACTAAATATTTTTTTAAATTTAAAATTCATTGACCTATAGAATAGCTAATAAATTATAGAATGATCGGTGTAAAAAAGATTAAGGAAAATTTTAAGATAGAAGCGTCTGCAAATTGCGATTTAATTTGCTTGAAACTATGCAATTAGTTATTGGGTATCGGGAAAAAACTGGGGGGGGAGTAATTTAGGAGAGGGAAATTATTTTTCGATAGGGTCATTTGCAGGGGGTGTTATTTAGAGGGGGGAGTAATTTCCGGGGTATTTTTAGTTAGTTCCTTGAAATAATCATTTATTCTAAGGCTATTTTATAGTAAGTGTGTGAGTGATTCTGAGAATTTAAACAAGCCATGCAAAAAAAGGGGTTAAAGTTCTACAGAAGCATTTTCTTTGATCCTATAATATTTCCTAAAAAATGTTTTTTCCTATTAATCCTTAATTTATATAAAAAAATATCCGCATTTATTTTTCAGATTATCAAATACAAATAAACCCAAAATATCATGGTTTGGTTAAATCTCCCAACGTAAAGTCAACAACGATCTGTAAAGTTTTTACCACCAACGAAGCAGATGTATGAAAGTGGCAGATGCGGATGTGAATTCCTTATCCTTGTAATATTTGCTTTTACTCAACTTTTCCCTCAACCCTTACCAACTATTACAAGGGTCACGTTAGGACTTTTGTATACTATCTGTTTGATAATATGTTAGAACTATTGAGAGGATATTTTTTTATCAAATTGCCAGTCTACTCATGTTGCTTTACTGTGTTTTTGCTCGGGATAAATTTCAACAACAGTTGCTCCACGGTGGGTAAACGAGCCCAGAAATATCAACATAACCCGAGGGAGAGATACTAAGTTCGATTGTGAAGGGTATGGCATTCCCGAGCCGAAAATTTCATGGTTTAAAGCCACAGGTTGGTGCTTCCCTTATTATTATTGCATTCTCATACAATACACCCTGGAATTAACCCTGGTTGGTATTATTATCATCTGAGCAGCAAGCAGTAGAACATTTCGAGACTGTACGAATATATTATTTATACATTTTTAGCTGTAAACTTTGAGTTTTTAGGTTAGTTTTGGTATGGTTTTGAGAAGTCATCGCTAAAAATCCTATTTCTGCTACTATGTTTTTATAACCGTTCTGTTGCGAAGACATTATTAATAAGCCAAGCTATTTTATCAAATATGAGCTTTCTCTTTGCCAAAAACTGGTACTCCAGTACCATTGTAGTAGACGTAATAGCTTAGCGTTTAAAAAGGCACTTTACTCGGATACTGCTTGCTGTCAGAGTACGCGAGGTCACAAATGGATGAAATGGCTGGCATGTCCCAGATGTGACATTTTGGAGCTAATTGAACTGAAGTAGTGTTTTCTTATTCTTCTGGTCAATCTTACATTGGGACCGAAGGTGAAGGTGGTACTGGTGGCGATTCTAAATGGAGGTCTGTAGAAACGATTTGGCCATCACCAGCCGGTCAAGCCATATCTTCTGCCAATGGCTCATTGATTTTTTCCATGGTAGAAGAGGCTCATGAGGGAGAGTATATGTGCAGTGTAAATAATGGGATCGGATCCGGCTTATCAAAAACCGTTCAACTTCATGTCCACGGTAAGAAAATAGCCCAAGGGATGACCCTCTCCTCTGAGTATTGCACTTAAGAATTATTGTTATCTTTGCAGTGGCAGCTTTAGCGTTAGATAGCAAGTTTATAACTTAGATAGTTGGCATCCGTTTTATGCGCAATATTAACGTGGGAATTTATACCGTGTGATGACGGACGCTTTTTGCGAATTTATAGAAAGCAAAATAGTTATTTCTAACCACAACCTTTAATATTATGGAGACGTTTTACTACCTCGAGACACCTACTTATGACATTAGATAGAGTTAGAATGGTACAGTATACATCTGATTCCTGTGGTGTTAGAAATTCTTGGATACTTACTTTATTCTTACTCGCGTAAAAATATCTCCCTTTTTATGACCTTTTAGTCCAGCCGTATTTCGTTGGAAGTGAAAGTCAAGCTGTAAGCTTGACACAAGGAAAGACTCATGAGATTAGTTGTGAAGCCGTTTCCTCTGCTCCGATGTCACTTACTTGGACCAAGGGAGCTCACACTTTTGTCAATGTGCCGGCCAACAGGTAGTCTATACGCTTTTGTTAATCGAACCGCTTTATTTATCTTTCTTTGAAACAAATTACTCTCCCAAAGGCTCTGTATTTTGTCATTTGGTTAAGCAAACTTAACGTGTTTCTCAAATACCCCAAAGATAAAGATACACTGCCATTTCATCCGCTAGAAGACTGATAAAGGAGAAAGAAATCTATTAATTTGTCGAAAGCCTGTTTTTATCGCTTTAGCATTATCTTGGGTTTAATAAATAAAATATGCCCAACCCTTAGAAATCTTATCGTAAGAGACTACAAATTGTGCTCAAAATCCTGATAATCTGACAAATTGTATTTTTCACCTGCTTCCTAAACCAACACTGGCTTATCTTTCAAAACTCCATTTATATTTTCTCCATCCTCCTACTACATTATCCTTCATCCATTTATGTTCAGTTGTTAGCATGGCTCTTGTCACAAGGAATAAATAAAAAGCGCTTGATAAAAATGTTTACTCTGGTGGTATGTTTGTACCCTTCTTATATAATTTGAAGAATCCACACCACTCTTGTGACTGACGGACGGAAAACAAAATCCACTTTGGTGATAAAAGATATCCGAAGTGATGACAGTGGGATGTACCAATGTGCTGCTTCAAATTCTCTGGGGAAAATCACACGAACATACCGTCTTCTGGTGGAAGGTAATTCACTCTGACAGTCAAAATTACATCATCATCTTTCTACGAAAGATGACAAACCCAATCCCAATTGCTTTTCTCCACTTTATACATGCTTTTGACAGGAGTGAGTATGTGTGTAAAGTACATTCGGGAAATCATCATCCCTATACCTTACCTCTTTAAATTGAAACTTTCATAGGACACCTTGGCTTAAATGCCAGCTAAGCACTGACAAAGTTCTAGCTTTCTTGTTGAACTACTAAAGCGTTATTCAGTTCCTACAATGTTTTCTGAAGGAGGCAGTATTTTGTTTGTAGAAAATGTATTAAAGTGTCTGATCTAATTACAGTACGTACACAACATACAGGCTCCGAGTAAGCTTCCTCGTGAACCCTTCAATAAAACGGTCTTCTAATGCATCATTACCTTTGCAACTTCTAGAATCTGTTTATCTTTGTAGCAAAACACAAGTCTTTGATTGTTTTACCTAGAACAACCCGGTCCCCCAGAAAGATTAAGATTGGCCGAAGAAAGCATTCGAAATGGGCCAGAAGCGACCCGAGTCTACTTGGAATGGGATCCACCAAGTGAATACTCATCATCAATCCCAAGTCATCTCCCAGGGGGAGATCAATCCCCCCAAGTCAAACGAACAACTGTTTTTCCCCCAATCCAAATGTATGTTGTGGAATATTTGATAAAAAACGCCGAGGAGAAAGTTGTCCCTCAGTTATTTTCTCACCAACATCAACTACAAATCTCTGGCGAAAAGACTCAAGCAAAGGTGGACAATTTGAGCCCTGCCTCAATATATTTGTTCCAAGTACGAGCGATAAACTCCGCAGGGAAGGGACCCCCTTCGGAGCAACTATTTTTACGAACTGCCAATATCCCACCTTCTGTCTCTCCTACTAATGTAAGTGAATGACAAAGACAGTCAGTACAGAATAGAATAACGTGTACACGTAAGTAAACAACGGTTACTTACCACGAACGACATTTGGTGCACGTAAGGCATCCAGGTACTGTTTTGTATCAGCTAGAATGATAACTGTTAGTACGTCTCAACCATAACTACAATAGAACAAGTGACATGAATGAAATACGTTTGGATTTTTTTCCAAAGATCCAAAGTAAATACTTTTCTCCTTCCGGAGAACATTTGATTTTATTATGAAGGATTTCGTTTAGCCTTTACCGTTTACCTAGAAATTTCATCTAAATCAGGTTTCATGTTGTTGAGATTATTCCTTGGCTTGTGCTTTCTAGGTTAGAGCAGCGGCCGTGTCTTCTAGAGCCGTTCTTGTATCATGGAGTCCTATTCCGGTTGAGATGACTTTTGGTAAAGTTCTAGCCTATCGGCTCTTGATTGGGACGAACTCGAAGTTAATGTAAGCCAAATCAGAAGTATGTATAAAGCGTGTGCTTATCCATTTAAGGGATTATTTCTCCATGGAATGCATTTGGTTGCTTGCATCTTGGTTTAAGCGTTTTCCTTTGTTTTTATTAGGAATTAAAAGTTTTCTGAGTTAAGTTCTGAAAAATTACAATACGGCTATGCATCTACATTCTACATACTCATTAAGATTTGAGATTTAAGACTGAGATTAGACATATGATTTTTCCTAACATTGTTTGCAAAGGTCTCAAGGGAAGGTTGTTGAAGGTATTCTAATCCCGTTAGCAGCCTCGTACAGAAGTTTCCACAATAACGCAACCATCACCGAGGTAAACTGTTGTCAGACTGTGATTCATGGGCTCAGCCCTTTTACTCATTATGAGATCAAAGTGGGGGCTGTGAATCTGGCTGGTATGGGACCCCTTTCGCCCACTTTTTCCGTCAAGACGGCTGAACTAGGCAAGGAAAAATCTAATTTCACGTTCAATTACTTCTTTTTGTATACTTTCCACGGATTAATTAATCTTCTTCTTGTGTTCTTCTGTCGGTTCGTTGTAACTACAGCTCCAGAAATGCCACCCCGTAATCCCCAGTGTGTGCCTTTAACTTCGCATAGTATTCAGATTAGTTGGCAGCATCCTGTTCAATCCAATGGACCAATTACTTCGTACAAAGTGATCTTCTACCCCTTGTCTCTTAACAAGCAGAGCTCGAGTAAGTATGAAAATGTTTAATGTTCGTAATTAGTCTCTAATTAGTGGAATTTTCTATCTTAAAAGATAAAAGGGTTGACGAGCATGCTGTTGCATATTATTCTAATAGGTATTTGAAAGGTGTAAACTCTTATAACTGTTGTCGTTATAGGATCAGGAGATGTTCATAGGTCTTCAGGACTGACATCAGTGATTGGGGGTCTTGAGCCAAATACAAACTACAGCTTCCACGTCACGCCGATAAACATCGCTGGAGAAGGGAGTTTATCTCTAAACGTTTTTTGCAAAACTACCGAAGACGGTAAGAAAGTAACATCAGAATGAGGATTGTATAATAAAGAAATAAAACTCGTAGCTACATTTTAATCGGAGTTTAAGAAGATGATGAATTTATGAGATGGGTGGATTTAACAAGATTTCACTCTGTGATTTAGTACCAACTCCACCGAGTAATTTAATAGGATTTCCAAGCTCTGAGACGTCAGTTTACCTTAGCTGGCTTCATCCAAAAAAATCTAATGGGATTTTGACACACCATACAGTTTACTTTAGGTACCGTTATTTCTCTAGTATTTTTATACGAGCCACCAACCCTTCATATCCGCTGTTATTTTGGAGTTATCTTCAAACAAGTATTTTGAAAGCGTCATGTCATTCCTTCCTTTATTCTCAATACGCCATTAGGATGATTGACAAAGGGTCGGATTCATATGAAATTAAGCGCACAGTACCTGGGGATGCAGACTCGTTGGAAGAGAATGGATTAGACTTGGTCAGATTCAAATATGTATTTTGGGCAACATCATTCAACAGGATGGGAGAAAGTCAGCCGTCAAGCCAACTTATTTTGAGTCCACCACCTCATGGTGAGCAGTTTCCCATTTTCATCTCTCAACTTCACTAATCTTTACTTTTAATACCTTGTGAAAATGAAGATAAAAGTTAATCTCACAGCAAAATACCTCTAGGGCTATGTCCTACGTACGTAAAACAGGGTAGGAAAATGCATGTGATAAAAGTTTTCAGGTCATGGGAAAGATTGTGGAGTCAACAAGTTTGATTAAAAAGTAGATAGTTAAAAGATCCGTTGTGCCTTGTACTGATTTAGCTGAGAGATAGAACGAAATCCAATTTAACGTTTTAATATTATTTTCATATTGCGACTATTTTTAGTACCTTTTATTGTATAGACTCTCAGAAACATAAATCTACATACGCGTTGCATAACTCCTAGAAAACTGTAAAAGTAAGTACACAACGAGAATGTCGTAAATCAAAAGGATAATTTAGATAAATGTTCACATTGTCGGGTTCAAGCCTCTCATAAATCTGAATATTAACAGACGGCAGAAAAATGAATCTTTTATTTAAACCTCGGAAACTTTTACTAGCTCAAAAGTATAATCTAGTCGTGGAAAGACGGTATTCTTAGATACTTTTTCTTTAAGAGTTGACTTCGCATCAAGAACCTATACCGCTCTTTCATTCTTCGTGTGAAAAAGTCCAAAAAGAGACAATAAGGACAAAATGAAGATGTATAGATTGTGTTATAGCGAAGGTCGAGCAAACGCCGAATGAATGGAATTTCATTTTTGTTTGAAGTACAAACTTTTTCAAATAATACGAGTACGATTGCTAGAACTAGAAAGTAAATCAATCCCACGGCCTACGACGGTGAAAGTTCATTTATCCCTATTGTTCTGTTTCCTTTTTGGGTTGTATTTGAAAAACAAAGTCGAGACAAGATTGGTGGGGCAGTCGAGAAGTATTGAAATCCTACAAGGGAATCCCTTAAGCCTACCTTGTAGGATTTTGGGGTTAGAAAATCCATCCTCAACACTTCCTTCCGACATCGTAGTCAGTTGGTCCTTCAATGGGAAACGGGTTGGATTTGATGGGAATGTTTATATGAAACCCGGCCAGAGTGACTTGTTCTTCTTTGGAGTAAAAAAATCCGATCAAGGGAATTACACTTGCCAATTGAAGCCCGGTGTTGGTAATACCAATCCAAATGGTGGTAACAGTAACAACGGGAAGAACAACGGGAAGAAGTCCAAGTCGTCAAGCAAAAAAGTAATCAACGGGATGGATTCACTGAGCCAACACAACCAACAGTTGACTTACAGACTTCAAGTCAAAGGTATCGATTTATCATTGCATTTACTTAGGCAAGATGGATAGGCAGAGGATGAGTTTGCAAATGGTAGAATGAATCATTTCTGCAGAAACTACTCTGATCATTCCACAACAGCTTTTTAGTTTTTGTCTTTTTTTATAAGTGTCCAGAGGCGTGAAGGTTAACATTTTAGATGGATTTGGCTCCAGAAGTAAAGTTCCTTTTACAATTATTCAACTTAAAAAAAGAGAGACGGAGAGAAAAATAAAAGCAAACAATGTAAACACATTTCAGCCTTTTCTTGCAGATTTTTAAGTAAAAGTACTTTCAGCTTATTGCGCATATTTATGTATTAACTGCTATCTTCATATTTCCATTTACTACTGGAACTGGGTAAATTATAATCAACATTTTAGTTTGTTTCCATTTTAATTCTCCAAACTTTTTTTTGTTTACCAGCTAGAACTACATTTCATTTTATTGCTTTTGTATTTTATTTTTTCCTAAGGCAGGCCATATTTTGTGTGTAATGAACAGTAATATAGAGTATGTGACTCCTTTATTCTATCTACTTCTAATTGTGCATGGCATGAGCTCACAATAGAGTTGAAAGTTTAATCATAAAGCTCAAAGAAATAAAGGATTGACGACAAGAGCAAGCGTATACAGACAGACAGAATGAGAAAGAAACAATGAAAAAAGTCCCCGTGAAGAAGACATCTTTTATTCTCAAAGATTGTTTGCCCCATTGTTTTACCCTTTTGGGAAAGTTAAGAACCTGATGGGATGGAGTTTATGAAGGAACAATACTGGAGCTAGATAGTATAAATTTAAATACAAAGAATAGCAGCTTAGTAGTCAGAATAGTATTATTTCTGCAGGGTTTGACTACAAAAAGATGGAGAAAGTCTCATTTCCATTTTTGATGTTTTATCGGATTCACTTCCATCAGTTTAATTGAAAGACATAAGCCTTTCTTTTCTTGTTTCAATATACTGGTAGCTCAGGGTGGGTGTCATAGGTATGGGTAGTAGTGTTGTATGCTGTAATACCTATAGATAAGTAAGTAAAGCATTAGTTTAGTAGAGGAGAAAGTGACGATGACTCTGACTTCAGTTCATTAATCACTCGTTTTTGTGTCTGTTCAATTGACAACTTTTTCCCTTACTGTTTTCCCATCATTTACTTTGTTCTGATGGTAAAGTAAATGCTCAACTAACCCTGTTCGTCTCAATAGTAATAGTATATGCAGTAGTTTATCAAACATCTATAAATCGAATAAGGAATGTGTAGGCTGCGATTCAAATACTGTGGCTATGCGATTAAACTACTACTAGCTGCCTACAGAGACATTTATATTCTGTATTTCATTACATTAAAACTCAAGCTCTGCCCAAGAAGTCCCAAATGATTTTACGATATTGAGTTGACTAATGGTCATACTTTTTCGTTATTTATTACCTTTTAGGAAGCCCCTGTATCCCAAAACCTGCTTACCGCATCCTCGACCGAGACACTTATATCTCATGGACGGTTGATGAGCACCACTCCATTTGTGATACTCCTTTGGGATTCATCCTATATTATCGGGCTCTGGGCTCGATATCCGATTGGAAAAAAGTCATTTTTCAACCCACGTCCAGAAACTACACATTAAAAGTAAGGCTGGTTGTCAATAGTTAGGGAAACTCTGCCACATTTTACTTAGTATGGGTTAACTACCACTCCTGGTACTAATGTATTGAATTTGGATGCTCCTCATGTCCGAAGCCAAATGCTAGTTTTAAGTTTTCCACGACTGACCTACTCAGTCGGTAACTGGTAGTAGGATATTTTTGACGATGGAGTTAAAAGTTAGAATTCTGCAGGTCTAAAGAGGTTAAGCCAATTTTACTGCTTTCCCAGCAACAAAACTTTTAAAAGCATTGTGAGATTAAAAGCAAAATTACTACTTGACTTTCTTTGCAATACACTTGATGTCATGGACTTATATCGTGAGATAGTTAAACCACAATAGGCACTGAGGGGAGGATACTAGCACCCTTAAAATATGGCCCTTCATTTTTCAGTAAGTAAGGGTAGTAATAAAAAGGTCACTTTCGAAACGGAGGAGGACTGGTACTCAATATCTAGTTTCCTATAATTTTATTGTAGACTACGGAGGAAAGTTTTCCACGCGTTAAGAGTAGGGGTAAGTACATAACAGATTGGGTGGGATGGATAGCCGTATAAACGAGTGAGTACCTACCAGAAGGGTCACTTCATCTCGATTTGGATGAGTTTCTTGGTCAAATAGATGACAAGACCAAGAGTGAAACCAGCAGTACAGAAAAATTTATATAGTTGACTTTTCATCTATCAGTCCTTCGCTGTCCAGCACTCTTTCGCCAGATCTCAGCTCAAAGATAGGAAATTGATGGCTTAACTTTTGGACTGGTGAAAGGAAACGTGACTTGATTTGTAAAGTTTTTAGTTTAGTCTTCTACAAACAGATAAACGACGAACCGTCCATCCCTCCATGTAAGATCAGTGAGGGTGAGTAATGTGGCATTTTTGCCCCTCTGGGATTTGCAAAAGTTTCGATATTTTATCAGTCGCTATTCGACAGCCTTGTGTTTAAGGGTACGAAATGACCTGGCAGCTAAAACGCAACGAATGGCCCATATTATGGTTTCACATTGCTATTTGTTCATTTTTATTACCTTTATATTACTATGGATTAAAACGCTAGCTTGTAAGATAGGTTATGCTGTAAACTGCAACACCTACTCATTAGTAGGGAAGCTACGTCTCCGGACGGATGTGGTAACATGTACTAAAAACCCATTAAATTATCCAATGTCCGAGTTGAGATCTCTTTAAGTCGCTTTCTTGAGCTAGAGTAATCCTCGTAATAGGATTAGTAACAGTTCCTTCTACTTCTATATTCACCGAAACTGCTTTCTTGTTCCCTTTATCCAAACCGAAATTGACTAGTTCTAACTTAAAATTACAACAGGAAGTCACTTGTGGCTCGATTCTCAACATGTACATGGTCTCCTTTAATGAAGTCGGCAACAGCATTGATAGTCATTTGATGAGCGTCGTGGTCTCTCATGAAGTGTCGCCCTTCCCACCATCTCATGAACTCCTCGTCCCGAATGTTACATCGGTTTCGGTGAATTTATACCCTCTAAATGCTAACCTCAGTTTCTGCTCCGTTGACAAGTTCTCCATAGCTTTGAAAGAGTGGCGGACCACAGATTGGATGCCGGGTTGGTGAATTACACTTTCATTTTAAGTTAAAAGATTTTAGTAGATTTATACAGTTAATAGAAGAATATGTCCCCATCAAAACAAAAGTTATTGACTTCAGGGAATAAAAGAAGCTTGAAAAGGAAGGCTATAGTGAGCCTTGCAAGCTTTTAACTTTAAGGGTTTTACATAACACGCTTTGGAACGTTGGGAAGAAGTTTGCGGTAAAAGTTAGTAATTTCTTAGGAAAAATGTCTATTTTACAGGAAAGGACGTAAAAATTCAGTTCCGGAACGAATATTCGATTGATGGACTGAAGCCATCGACTCCTTATGAGATTGCTATTTGGATCTTTGGATACTCAACCTCGCGCACCGCCTCGTTTAGTTTTACTACTTTGACTCAATATGGAGGCAAGTCTGTGGATTTTTTTGCACCCTAAATTCCCTTACCCTCTTTGCTATTATTTTGGAAAAGTATAGCTTATCTTGAGTAAAATAATACTCTATGTGAGTTTAAACGTAACTGAAACAAAAACGGAGAAAAAATTACAAAAGTATAGGGTGCTTTTTTGAAACTTGGACCATTCCATCATTCGAAGTCCTCGGAGCTAGATGACTTCTCATGACAAGATACTGAATGATTAGGCTTTCATCATAATAAGCAGTACAGCTTGCGTTTGTGTATTGCTCTAGATGCTCTACCTTGCTTTAATCATCCTCACCCCTTCTGTCAAAGCTTTCACATTAATGACTTTTTGTAAGACGTTTTCATGCGTACATCCATTACAGACACTCTTTCGGCCGATGTCCTTAGTAAAAACATGGTCACCAGCGAGTACTCCCCTCTGTATAGTAACTTGACGTTGATACTACCAACCGTGGTCGCAACTGTGGCCGTACTAGCTGCCGTGATTAGTGTTGTAGCTTACTGCAAAACTCGTAAGTTTATAATGATAATGATGATGAAAAATGTACTTGCCCTACATAACACATTAGAGTGAAGAGTACACTTTTCTGTTTCGCTTCACTATGGGCAAGAGTTTGTGAGGATTTTGATGAAAGTTTATGAAAATACAGGCCGAAGGGCAAGTAGCATGGAACGTGACTGTTCATCGAAGCAGCCAAATGAGGTAAATTACGGATATCTACAACAGAGAAAAAGTCTTCCTCCTCATGAGGATCAGTTCTATTCGGGTCTCTCTTGCCCTCCGCCCTGCAATCCTGGTACGTTACTTTCTACTTTACAGCCCGATAAAGTAGCATATCTTTCTTCTCCATAGTGTTGAGGATTAATATTTGTAGGATGATATACACTTAAAATGTAACAGACATTTCGCTAAGTCTACATCCGATGGCTTAAAGAGTTTTATGAGATGGGCCATGTAATGAAACCCAGAGGGGAAGAGATAGATTACTAAGGACATGAAATTCAGATAATTACAAAACTATTGGATTCTTCCTTTTACTTAAGATTAGTGTAGTTTTCACTTGGGTCATGCTCTTGAAATGATCATCATTATTTCCATTGTTAGGCTCCTTGTTCGGATCAGCGTTACTCCATTATAGTACAATCCCTTGATAGTTTATCTTCCTTACTGCTTTCTTGAGCAGGTCTATCCCCAATCCTCGAAATAAACTTGAACTTCAAGTCGTTAGTAAGTTAGGTCCCAACCTCATCCATTCCAGTAAGCATGCATCTGTATACGTCTTACATGGAAATACGCTTTGTTCCAGGAATGGAAGATATTTCTCCTTACGCCACATTCCAAATCTCCGACCCGAAGAAATTCCATGAGGAAAGTTTCAGCCAAGAAATAGTAGTTGGAAAGTTTCATGCCGTGATGCATGGACTCCCTAGAGGATCTCGTGACAAATGGATAGACAGAGATCCGAGACAAATGCCGGATTCTGAAGACTCTGAGAGTGAAAATACTCAAAGATATTCTGTGATTCCTGCTCAACAACGACCTCGTCTCAATAATCCTTATCAAGTCCCCCAGCCTCATCTGCAGCAGCAGCACCAATTGCTTTATCATGCGACCAATTTCAACCACCATCACCAACAGGAGCAAGGGGACACTTCGGATTGTGAATGTGATAGCTCATCCTCCGACCCTTCCAGGACTACTGCGACTACTGTTGACAGGAGGACTAATCAAAAGGATAGGTAGGACAGGTTTATATACTTCTTTGAGGAGTTACTACACTAGTTTCTCCGGATCTTTAAGCATAAAACTCAAGCCTTCTTTACGTTTTTTCGCAGAGAAGGAAGAAGAGGAGGTAAAAAGTCTGCGAGGAATTATCATAGAAATTCCAAAGGGGATTTGAAGGAAGCTGTAGTATCGTCTACTGCAAGCCTTCGGAGGACGAAGCGGAGATCTATTAACATGGATTATTCAATTGCCGTTTGACCCTGCGAGTCCCTTGACATGGGGAACTAATCATGCTTTATTTATAGATTTTTATATCAATAATGTATACACTTTATGTAGGTGTTTAGAAACTCTGTGATAATATATGAGAATGAGACCGTTTGAGATGGATTTTATGTACTTTTAATAATCAAGAATTATGTGACTGTTTTAATTAATCATCCGATATTATAATAAAATAATGATTTCACTTTGAATATTTGTAGCAGTATGGAGAAAACGAAGTAGAAATGCTCCATAAAATCAGTTCAGAATAAATAGTAGTTCTTTAATCAATTTTAAAACCGTCCTTAACTGTAGGAAAAGACCTTTCTAATTAAATTGATAACCCGATTTTTCCTGTCCTTCATTCCAAGTTTTCCTTTCCCTTTTGCCCTTTTTATCCCCTTGTTTGTTTAATTTCGCTGCAGAAAGTCCATGAGCTACAGCAGTTGTCGACGTTGAGTTGTGACCCTTAAGATTGTCCGCTCGTCGACGCTTTCTATCACACTTGCGGAAACTTCTTTGCATTTCATCTTTTATTTTTTCATACAACTGTAACGGTAATTAAAACGAGTCGTTAAAACATTTTGAATCCAAATATTAAAAACCTAGCCAAAAGACTTGTATTTTAAAGAACGTCAGTTGCAACAAAAGTACAAACCTGACTGGACTCTAGCCTTATGAGATTCTCCACAAAATCCATCCTTGTATAAATTCTCTTCAAAAGCGCTTCTCCCAGCACTAAAAAATTACCGATTATCATTAAAATTTCATGCGTAGTACAAAGGAGCGTCCAAAAAAAACGACATCTAAAACTTACTATAGTTAGTCTTGGTTTCGTGGAAATGCATCGTAGTCGGCCAAACTGGTGACCTTTCCACAACTCGTTCCTCAGGATAGGAGAAACTCTTCGCTTCATGAAATAGTAGGACCGATAGTAGAACGAAGCAGCTTTTCCAACAAAAGGTGAATCTCATTTTGAGCTATTTTATGTTCCCCAAAATCAGAAAATGGTAACAAAGACCTTGCAAGGGTTAGTTCAATTTTGTATCGTGGAATGTTCCGAAATGTTCACGCTTTGAAAGCCAGTGACAATATGAGTGATGCTGCTAGATGATGAGGATAAGAGTAGAATTTATGGCCGTTATGGTAGTGTAACATGCTATTTTGCCCACTACCAACTATTGATGAGACGTGATCTATTATAACATGGTAAAATTGAAAGCATCCTCATTCAACAGGATGAGGATTAAGCATTGCATTGCTTTGCTCCATAATTATTCTTCATGTTGAGCTTAATCAAACTGTATTGCCATTTAAAACAGTCAACAGTGGAACAGCGGAAAAATTCTCGTGACACTATTCATGAATTATAATTTGGAAGATGATGCGTTACATTTTTCATCTCATGTGGTGTTTTCTCAAAATTGTGCACATATTTGGTATTTAGTTAGTAACCGTTATGTGTTGATCATTATCTGAAGCTTGTGGATTAAAATTCAGTGATCTCAATAATATAATTGTATCTGATTATGACCATACCGAGCTATCGTTTTATCTATTATCCGATCTTAAAATGAAACAAATCGTAGTTAAATTGAAAGTGACAGTCCCCAATACTGATACTAAGTTAGCTTATAGCCGATGATGTGACCAAAACACTGAAAAAACAATGAGCAATTGTTTTTTCAAAAATGTTCCATGACTTTGACCTTAACCTTGACAAAGTTCATACGATTTAAAATCCAAGTCAATTTAAAAAATCCAACAACGATTATGATTGCTATTGCTACACAACAACGTACCGATAATACTCTTTACTTAATTTTTGAAACACCTGAAAGGGGTATTTTAATGTCATCCTTCCTTTTAAAATCAACTGCAGTTTACAATCAACAATAAATAACTATAAACATACCATTGTGCGTTGTTTAACTAACTTTAAACCTAAAATGTCACCCTATTCTTCATCAAAGTTGTCATTGGCACTTAAGCAAATGCTCCAATAAGCTATATTGAAAAGGATAAAGAGAAGCGGAAAAACAATCCTAGAAATAATATCAATCCTCTTCGACCTAGAGGGATATCTTCTAGAAAGCCAGCCTTGTGCTGGTAATGGAGCCGGACCATGGTCCTGCTGCCACTGGGCCTTAACCCGCTTATCAAACCTAGCTGCATAGTTGACAAAAGCATATTCTAATAATGCAGCAAAGACAAATATAAGACAAGTTCCGGTCCAAATGTCCATAGCCTTCGTATAAGAAACCGGAGGCAGAGAACGGTTAATGCTGGCCGATTGAGTGGCCATTGTTAACAGGGTTGTGATTCCCAAGGCTGTACGAGCCGGTACAGCTACAAAATATCAAAAGTATTGATCTTTATACTCAGTCATTAACTCAAAACCAACAGTTCTGTAGCAAAGAATAAGCTAACATTATTACCATTTTCATCCAAATAAAAGGAAACTTGCGAAACGATCACAAGCATAATACAAGGAATATACATTTGGGTCATGTAATATGAAAAATTCCTCCTCAAAATCAAATCCGCTTGAAGTGTGCTGTAATCTCCCGTATTTGTACTTCTATCAAATTTCTTCGTTCTAACTCTTTCCAATGAGAATCTAGGCAGAGATAAATCAGGCACTTGAACCGGCTCATCAGTCTTCCAATTGAACACCAAGTCTTCAGTTGTAAGTCCATAGCTGGCCATAATCACCGAACACTTTTGACGATCCATTGGGAAATAATGTAGTTCCATAGGGCATGACAGGACTAACGAGATGCGAATTGAAAACAAGACTTGACCCTCAGGATAAATTCGGACGTAGGCATTAGGCTTGATGAGATTATGAAGATGGCCTTGTTTCTCATTAATGAAAAATATATCTGGCATCCACACTCGTGTTGTTTCAGTGACTGTCAAGTAAGGAGGAAACTCCGTAGCTGGGCCGGATCTAAACTGCTCGAACCTTAATCGGTCATCAAACCACTCTTCTCTCATCAACAGTTGAACACTGTATTCCATATTAAAGTCGTCAATTTTGCTCACTGATCTCAATAAGAGATTCACATCCACGAATGTTTCTCCATTATTAGTCGTGCCAGTTGTGGAGTTGGACGAAGGTCCTGGTCTTATTTTTGTATCGTATGTAGACCCCAATATTTGATCCAGGATTTGTTTTTCCCGTTGACGAATCGAGAATCGTCGCCTTTGACCTTGGACCGGGGATGCGAATAAGCATAGGAAGATTAATGCTGAAGTAACTAATGCTCGGATTCGGGATTTATTTTGACAGGATGTCAAAGCATGGGATTTTTTATTTGATAAAGTAGTTTTTCCTAGGATATCCATACCTAAGTTTATTCTAATACTGCCAGACAGAAGTTGTTGATTAAGATTGTTAGGACAGCCTTTTTAAATAAATTTATTTACTAGCCGTAGTGTTATTTCTCAGGTATTATTGGGTGAGATAGATGATAACCGTGGATGGGCCGAGATGTAATGAAATGGAGATGAAGCAACGAACTTAACTTGTCCCAATGTCAACAAACTTCTGGTAGGGGAAAGGATTGAGAGGTGTGGATTTGTTTTAGCAAGCTTATAGGTATTTTTGCACAATATTAGGATCGCAAAAATGCTAGATGAGTATACAGACAGTAAAAAAATCTAGAGTAATAAGATTAGTGAGATAGCTTTAGAGGAGGATTTAAGCTTGAAAAGAAAAATAAGCACTCAAACAGTTGGCAAACTTTCATCTTAATCTTTTCTGTTCGATAACCTTTTAAATTGCCGAAAATTAAATAAACTTTTTACCCACCGGCAAACCCATGACTAACTTGTAGGTTGCAATGCAAATATCCCAATTCATTCAGTCAACTGTACCGTACAATCACAATACAGTTAGTTTTTATTAGACAAACGCCTGGAACAAGGAGTTCAGTAAATAAACAGAGTAAATCCATGGGTTAAATAAACATATTTCAGCTAAAAACGGCTCAGAATGGATTTCTAATTAATGTTCGTTGGCTTAACTCATGGCAGTTGGTTGGGATTCCTGTACGGAACTCCCACGAACATTAATAAGGGTGTCAGACTCGTTTAATTGATTGCATTCTCTATCGATGAGAATCTTGGAGATTCCTCAGACACGGAACCTACTCGCCTTGTTCACGATAGAAAGCTTTTAGAGGTTCGGTAAGAATACTCTTACGATTGTGTAGTTGTTCTATGTAGAAGTACTATGTGCAGAATCAGAATCTCGGTTTGTAGATTAGACATTCTTAGACTGGGTTAGACTACGGGTAAAACGAATTGGTCCTGACATTTTATGTGAGGCTGTCTCTGTGTCTACCTTTCCGGGTAGATGTTTCTCTCACCCATGAGACTCGTTGATGGGCTTTAAAAATTATTTTTGGACAAACAAACTGAACCTTAGAATGAAAAGAAACAGTCATAGGCGAGCAAAAGTAAGAACGATGAGTATGATAATTGAGAATTGGGATAAGCATAAACCACATTCTCGGCTATTTTTATGTGCTATTATACTGGCAAGAAACGCTGCAAGCCAGAATACTATGAACCAGGAAACTTCATATTATCATATTATAGTTTAAGGCTCTACTTAAACTAAACTCTACTGTCTCTGCTATGGCAGGGTAGTATTGGCTGAAGATTTTGCAAGAATTCACAGACAGCAGCATTCCACTTTTTATTTTAGCACTTTTAGATCTTGTAGAGTTTTAAAAATATGTCATTCAGCGTTTGAAAATCAGAATTCGGTTGCAGCTCATTTGCAACGAAATACACTGCTAATGAGCAGTATTTCATTTTCGGTATGTGATAAATGATAAGAGCTCTTTTATTATTAAACCTTTCATTTCCTTCCTGATATGTTCAAACAGTTGGTCCATGCAGTAAACGGTAGAACAGTTGTAAATGCTGAGTATCAGATTTACAGCTTCATTAAATGTACTTATAAAAGTATTTTCACCGTTACGGATAATTTAACTTTATATATTTTTCTGAGGTGATTGCACGAATTAAAATGTCTTAAAAATATGGATAATTCAGCACACATTTACAGATTATACATATACCCTTTCTATACACTAAACAGTATTACTCCATGCTAAATGAACCCTAGTTACAAAACTAAACCCAACCAAAACCTTTACCTGATTTTTGAGAATTATGCAAGTATACAATTAAAAATTAATAAATAAAATTAATAATGCTAATCAAAGTCAAAAGGAGGGGAGCAACCCCCGATAATTCCCATCATAGACCCCGGAAGACAAGGAGTTGAAGGCACACCCATAGCTCTTGGGGTGAATATTAACTTGGCAGGTATACAGGTTGGCAATCGCTTGTTCTTTACAAATCCCACAACTTGTCCCATTGGGCATTTCTTATTATCCTTTCCAACTTCGACACAGGCACCCTTAAAACTCACCATGTCCTTCTGGAACTGGGACGATTTTGGACGACTGGTCGTAGCAGCACATGGGTTCCGTACACACGTTGGTCTTCCTCGGCGAGTGAAGTCCAACCATTTGTTTTTTCCGCAATATGCCTGAGAGTTTAAAATTTATTTAACGCAAATTACTTAAATATGCTAAAGTGTTTTGCATGGCCAAAGGTTGCACCTGTGTAAAAATGTAGTGACATTTTGCCGTCTTGGAGTGGTAGACTAGAATTCTCTCCTCTTCGTTGCAGTCGCACTCTCCGTAGATATCATCTTTGGCGTAAAAGGCCATGTTTGCTCCACAAGGTCCTTGAGTTGGCAAAAGGTAGCATCGTTTGGTATTTTCGTCGTAACGGGTATTTTCAATCGTTGTGATTGTTGAGTTCTCGTGCTCTGGACATCTACGTTTTGGAACATTTGATTTAGATTTAGAAATCTCAGAGCATATTATGAATGGCAGTTTTTATTAAGTATTTCAGCCCTTTCCTCATAATTTTATGCTACTACTTTACTGTTAAATTTACAATTTTTGTACACCTTGGTGAATTTAATTGGGCTTTTTTCAAAAACTAGTTTGAAGTCATTAAAATATGGAATCAGCTAGTTGGTACTGGGTTTCGTTAATTGTACCAGGCAGAATGAACTTACAATATTTTAATGTCCACTGTAGCCAGCATTTGGAAACCCCTGGATCCTTCACTTACATTAGAAAATAATGATAAAAGTAGTAACTCAACAAAAGAAAAATCCATCTTTTAAAAGTTAAATGCGAAGTGTAATATGTAATTGCTTATATTACTTGCTGTTATTAAATATATCCTTTGCTTTGAGAATAAATAGTTTTCCGTTCGAGGATTGGACTAAGACTAATCTTTGGTTGTTGTAAATTAAGTGTGGCCTATGACCTTTTGTAGACTGTTACTTTAACTGAACGAAGAGTTTACTAGTATTAACTACCGAGGTTAAGACTTTAGACTTAAGAGAAGTAAGTAAAGGTTTAAGATGAAATGATGCTTCGTGGTGATGCAGTGGAGTCTTTTATAACTTGTGATCTTTATTGTATTTACTTAAGGATTTTTAGTTCAGTTTTGTTGATATAAGCGAATCAACCCCTTCAGGATAATGATTTAATACTTTAATAAATACGTCTAAAATTAATAAAACCAATAATGTTGAGGGATTCAGCTTGGATGAAGCATTATATTATATTACACCTCCATCAATGTCAGTAAAGGTTTTTCGACACAGCCACAGGACAGTAACGCATTGTAATTTTTCGCAGAACTCCTTCGACATCTTTGACACTTAATTCTCAGTATAGATAGGATATTATTGCGTCGTAATGCCAATTAACTTCTAACTTCCAAGAAAAAGAAAGGATAAAGTTAAATGAAGCTCTCTAACGGAAATCAGACTGCGAGTGTAAATTTTTTTAAGCTGCATAATACGGTTATTCGGGCCACTTTTATCAATGTGCTAATTGTTTTTCGATAATAAAGGAATGAATCTACCTGTATGGTCACATCCGCCTTAAAACATCAAAATTAGTTTAGTCGTTTTATATGATACAGTCATACGAAGCCTTGACCATGGGGAATATTTGCTTCGTAAAATAGAATAAATAAATAAACGTTTCTAGTGAACGAAAATGTGTATTTGGAAAAAATTATTTTTCAATAAACCAGAAACAAAACTTCTATTATCATAATTTATCGTCAACCTATCGTTATTTCATATTCTTTGTATTTTCAACATGTGTTTCTTCGCCATCATCTCCAAAATCCCAATTAGAGACATGGCATTTCCCATGCACTGCTAAGTAGTTTCCAGGTGTGCATGGAGTGACCGTCACCCTACCGACAGCTTTACCCTGAACGTGTCCGCATTGAGGGTTCACTTTATTTGGGATAAAAATCACCCTGTCCGTCGTTCCTGGACAAAAGGTGTTTGCTGAATTAAATTCAACACATTGTCCTTTAAAGGGTACAATATCCTTCCCAGTAACATTGGCACAAGGATTATTCCTGCATATGGGTCCCATCGGGGTCACACTTAATAATTCTCCCTCAGAACAGTAGGCCTATAAAAATGATTACGGTAAATAGACTTGGAATATTGTATCATGGCTTAAAAATTGTATCAGGAAAATGAACAAACCCGGAGCTTACTTGAGTAAAGATTTTGTAACAAGAATTCGTAGCATTGTGAAAAATAGAGATTCGGTGGTTACTTGCACGACAGTCGCACTGCCCGTAAATACTCCCTAGTTCTTGGGCATACAATATCATATTATTTCCGCAAGGCCCTCGGAAAGCGAGCTCATAGCATTGACCAGTTTCGTTGAAGTATCGCCAAGTTGTTGAATTGGAATCATTCTTCAAATCTGGGCACAGCGACAAGCTTAAAACGTGTACATTAGAAGTAGTAACTTTGATCAATAGATTTGTTTTAGATTTTTTGTATGTAATAATTAATTACAGTCTGTTTAAGTCATCTTGGGCCAAATACCCATTATCCTTGGGAGTTTGGGCAGGTTGGAGAAGGTCTGCATTTGGTGAATTATCGTGCCGAAATTGATCAGTTGAATTCGCCAATGAATTCACGGGGGTTGATTGGGTTGTCGTCGTTGTAGTTGTAGTAGTGGTAGTGGTGACAGATGCATTCAAAGTCGGATCGGTAGAATTAGTTCCATTTATTAAATGGGAAAAGGCTGCGGAGACCTCATTTGCCCCTTCACGAACTACGTCGCGAATAGGCTTAAAAATGGACTGTTGGAAAAAGTTAGAAATCTTAGTGGTTACAGATTGGTTCTGCTCTTGTTCTGCATAGCTTACTCCATTGCATAGCAGAACACAAAACATGAGAAGGGTCAGTTTCCGTTCCATGTTTGTAAAACTGTATGATGGACAAGCTGGATTTGCGATCGTCTTATTCTTTAAGAGTTCAAATGAAACTGAAAATGAATTTGCAGAAAAGCAGTTCTAAATAAGTATAGTCTGAAGATTTAAGGTTAAGGAATATCCTGTTATCGTTATCAAGCTAAACAAACTACTTTTAATACATCGAGTTTGACTGGTAGGAAAAAGTGGTCAGGACCAGAAAGGTGTTCCATTCTGATTCTCTAGAATTGATGTCCTTAATTATATTTGGGATGCCTTCTTTAGCATAAAATACTACTCAAATTGCTAGTAACCATTATGACGACTTATACTTGCGTAAGTCTTCCTAAGCATGGCTGATCCATAAGAAAATTAAAGATTAAGATTATTAAAGTGCATTATTCATCTTTTAACCCAATCAAGGTCTTTGTACGACCAAGCTAGTGGAAAAGTGCTGTAGTGTAGTTAATTGTAATTAATCTAGCATTTAGGATGACAAATGACTCCCACTTTTCTTAGTAACGTAGTAATATCTCTAATTGCTATGTTTTTTTCTAAAATGAGCATACAACGTTACTGTAATTAAAGGATGGATCTTTTCCGACTGCTCTACGTTGAATGGCTAAATACATAAGTCGCTTGTAGCTTGTGAAGTTTAGCAGTATAGATTTCCAATGAACTATAGGAATAAATAAATGACGACGCTTAGGTAGCATACCCCATTTGATTAGAATAAGGCCTTAAAGATACATAGGATCCAGAGCGTCATTATTGTCAGATGAAAATGTGCTAATTGTTTTTCGATAGTAAATGAATGAACTCTACCTGTACCGTCACATCCGACTTGAAACACACAACTAGTTGTATCATTTTAATAGGACACAGACATGTGAAGCCTAGACCATGAGGCATATTTGCTTCGTGAAATAGAATAAATAAATAAACATTTCTAGTGAACTAAAATGTGTATTTAGAAATAATTATTTTTCAATAAACCAGAAACAAATTCTTATATTACAATTTATCGTCAACCTATCGTAATTTCATATTCTTTGTATTTTCAACGTGTTTCTTCGCCATCATCTCCAAAATCCCAATTAGAGACATGGCATTTCCCATGCACTGCTAAGTAGTTTCCAGGTGTGCATGGAGTGACCGTCACACTACCGACAGCTTTACCCTGAAAGTGTCCGCATTGAGGGTTCACTTTATTTGGGATAAACATAACCCTGTTCTTTGTTCCTGGGCACAAGGTGGTCACTGAATTAGATTCAACACATTGTCCTTTAAAGGGTACAATGTACTCCCCAGTAACATTGGCACAAGGATTATTCTTGCATATGGGTCCCATCGGGGTCACACTTAATAATTCTCCCTCAGAACAGTAGGCCTAAATAAAAATTATTTACGGTAAATAAACTAGGAATATCCAGACTTCAAAATGTTTTCAGGAAAACAAATCCCGAGCTTACTTGCGTAAAGATGCTGTAACAGGAATTCGTTGCATTGTTGAAAATGTTTAATCGTGCACTTGCACGACAATCGCACTGCCCGTAAATACTCCCTATTTCTTGGGAATATAATACCATATTATTTCCACAAGGCCCTTCATCGTTATTGATTTCATAGCATTTTCCAGTATCGTTGAAGTATCGCCACGTCGTTGAATTGGAAGCATCCTTCAAATCCGGGCACAGCGACAAGCTTAAAATGTGTAACATGAAATTAGAAATAATAACTTCTACTCATAGATTTGTTTTAGATATTCATATGTAATTACAGTCGGTTTAAGTCATCTTGGGCCAAATACCCATCAACCTGCGGAGGTTGGGGTTGGACCACTGTGTTGGAGCTTTTAGTTCGCGAGCTATCCTTTTCAAGGTCTACATTTGTTGAGGAGGCGTTGGGTAACGTTGACCGAGAAGTATTATCGTTTTCAGTGGAATTCACGGGGGTTGATTGGGTTGTCGTCGTTGTAGTTGTAGTAGTAGTAGTGGTGACAGATGCATTCAAAGTCGGATCGGTTGAATTAGTTCCATTTATTAAATGGGAAAAGGCTGCCGAGACCTCATTTGCCCCTTCACGCACTACGTCGCGAATAGGATTAAAAATGGACTGTTGGAAAAAGTTAGAAATCTTAGTGGTTACAGATTGGTTCTGCTCTTGTTCTGCATAGCTTACTCCATTGCATATCAGAACACAAAACATGAGAAGGGTCAGTTTCCGTTCCATGTTTGTAAAATTTTAAGATGGACAAGCTGGATTTGCGATCGTCTTAAACTTTAAGAGTTCAAATGAAACTGAAAATGAATTTGCAGAATAAAAGTACTCAATAAGGAGTCGTAAACGGTTAAGAAATATCCTGTTATCAAGCTAAACCAACTTCTTTTAAGCTATCACGTTTGACTGGTAGAAAAAAAGTGGTCAGGACAGGAAAGGTGTTCCATTCTGATTATCTACAACCTGGGCGATCTCCTTCATTACTTAAATTATCTTTGAGATGCCTTTCTTAGCATAAAATAGTACTCAAATTGAAATTGCAAATGACCAGAATGAATACTTATGCTTGCGTAAGTCTTCATAAGCATATAACTGCCTCATACTCAAGTAAGTTAAAGATCAAGGTAGTAATAAAGTGCATTAGTCATCATTTAGCAGGATGAGACTATAGATTTAACCCATACCCAATCAAGGTCTTTTTTGCCCTAGCAGGTAAGTAGACAAGTGATGTGTACTGTACTGTAATAAATTGTAATTTAATTACTCTAGAATTCAGCATGACTTTACCCGTGTGGAAACCTAGTCATTTGTTTAAAAAAATTAACATGCAAGATGCAACTAAACTGTTATTGACGATGGATCTTTTTCGATTGCTCTACGTAAATTGCTAAATGCATGAGTCGCTTCTTGTAAATTTTAGTAGAATACGAACAAAGAAATGACGACGAATTGCATATCGTAATGATGGAAGTTCATCTGTCTGCAAGATCAATATAAAATATATTGATTCGGGTTTGTTTGTACCGGTTGTCCACAGGTAACCAAAGAGTTTACTCTTATTGGTATCCAACCAGTTGTAAACCAATCGTCATAAAATAAACTGCTTATCCTGATAAGTTCAATTTAACATTTTCAAACATTAAACCGACCTAATTATAATGAGCTAATGGAGCTAGAAGGGAAGCAAATCCGTGTTGGCATAATTGGTTCACCGTGCATAGGAAAAGTAATCACCATTCATAAAAATAATTTCAGTCCATTCATTTTAAGACTTTGCTATTACCATTCAAGCAAACTCAAGAAATAATTGTACACCTTCATAGCGTCATAATTTTACAATATCCCGACATGCTTACTTGAATAATAACCTCAAAATTTAAAGTTAAAATGTATTTTATTTTAGGTTATTATTCTTAAAACCCTCGTCTTCTAAATCATTTGGCAATCTTACGTGTTTTTTTAATCCCCTCGCTTAACATATCCTTCATACTAAACATGCCTATTAAGTTTAATTATTTATCAAATTACAGACCTGTATAGTTAAACGGTTCGTAGAAAATACTTTTCATGGAAGCGTTTACAACCCTACACCAGGGGTGGACTTTTTCTCTAGAAGGATGAGCATAAAACCTGTGGGAACGGTCACCTTCATAATTGAGGACATAGGGTCAAATGCATTGAGTTCTAAAATGCTGCCAATTTACCTCAACGGAATTGAAGTAATTTGCAACAGTTATGAAGTCATCCTAAACCCTAGTTTCTCCATGAATTAAATGCATACCTGGAATTCGTTGTGCATTACAATAAGCACGCAATATTTTTCTATGAATTGTCTTCACAGATATTTCTCCTAACATACGACATGACAAATGCTTCGTCATTAGCCGACCTTAGAAAATGGATCACAATAATTACAGCCTTTTCTGACCGCAATAAAAACTCCGACCCTTCGTTCGCCCTCGTGGGTTCCAAAGGGGATTTAGAGCATCTAAGGTCAATTAGGTTGGATGGTCATACAAGATTTGCCCAAGAACATGGCATCCCCTTGTCATTTTTGGTGTCTGCAAAATCTGGCGAATCTGTAAAAACTCTACCTTACCTTTCATACGCTTAAAAAAACGGTTTAAAAAATAGAAACCAATTTAATCAACCTTCCTCTCATTTTTATAGGTGATAGCATGTTTCACACGGTCAGTGATTTATCACCTAAGCCCTGAAGCAAAGCAGAGGACCCGAGATAGCATTAGTCTTCAGGCAAGCGTTCCCAGCGTTAAAAGGGGTTCGATAGCTATTCCAAGTCATGTTAGTCACCCTCATCCGATGTTCCACCCACCCCCATCATCCTCTACTTCAGGTCACCAAGGTCATGGACGGTCAAATCAACAGCAGGACCAAGATCCAAACTCTTCTGTTTGCTCACTACAATGATTTCATGCTAATTACCGTATTTCCGGAAATTACTCCCCTGCGGGAGTTATTTTTCAAAGGAAAAATTTAAATAACTTTTAACATAGGCAAGATAAGGTGAATTTACATTTTTAACATGGAAAGGTAGGGGGGACTTATTCCGGGGGGCAGTCTTTCCGCAAATACGGCAGTCTAAGCATATGAAATGTGTAAAGTTTGTGAAGCTAATTTTTAAGATATTGACAAATAAAACTGTTTTTTGAACTCATGACTAAATAATTATTACATTTCATTTCCTCGAGTAAGAAGAAGAACCAATGGAGAGTTTCCTACCGATTCCAAATTTCATACTCATGATTCCGAATTCCGACTCATAAACTGAATTTATGATAAACCCAAACCCAACATCTTAATCTTGAGTTAAACAAAATGACAAATATTCAGTAAATTCTTGACAAGTTTTGCTTCTTTTGTATCTTTACTTTCTTTACTATCCCCAAAAATAGTAGTGAAGTGACCAACAAAAAATACAATCCCCCCAATTCCCAAATCCCATCGCACCAACTTTACCATTTATTCAATCCGTCTTTCTTCCTATGAGAATTTTAGACGAAATCCAATGGTAAAGTGCCTGTTTACGGTTAATTTATAGTAAAAATCAATCAATCAAGCTCATCAGAAACTTGGTTTAGCTATAACTAAAGGATCGTATGCTTAAATTGCTTTTAAAATATAAATAAAGAGTAATATGTGTTCAATCATGCCAAACATATCCAACTACAGGTGAGGCATTGTGTATTTCATGCAGTTACTAATATATGTTGACTTCAAAAATGTCCCAATTACCGTATTTCCGGTTATTACTCCCCCTCCTAAATAACTCCCCCCTGGAAAAAATACCCCTATCCTTTACACGTTAAAAATTAAAAGTCGCCCGATCTAACTACCGTTAAAAGTTTTCCTTATTTTTGCTTTGAACCAATAACTCCTCAGGGTAGTAATTCCCGGAAATACGGTAGGTGTACTTACTAAAACGGTGTAAATATGATTAAAATTTTAAAAATATGCTAGGGTGAGTTCCATCCTGAATGGGGATCGGAAAGTCTATGGGAAGAAGTTCCTTTTCGACGGAAATAATGAAACATGTTGGAATTCAGATAAGGTACAAGATAAGGTACAGATAATGCTTTATGATGATCGTATTTGCATCGCATGACCATTTTTAACCAAACAAAGACTCGTATGGTTCTTTCAGGGTTCATTTCAATGGATAGAAGTGAGCTTCAAGGAGCCTCAAGTGGTTAAAGGTATAAAAATACAATTCCAAGGTGGATTTTCGTCAAAAATTTTAGAATTCGAAGAGGTCAAGACTGTTGGAGATAACGAGCGGGATACTGATAAGAGCAACGAAGACGAGAATAGCATAAGTTCACAACTGGTAAAATTTACGTTCCATCCGCTGGACACGAATCAAATCCAAGAGTTCTATTTAGACAATCCTTACAAAGTGCAAGCGTTTAGATTGGTCTTTCGTTCTAGTTTCGATTTTTATGGTAGAATAACAATATACAATTTGGATTTACTAGGAGGGTAGTTTGTATAAAATGTTATCTTTATTATAAAATATATTTTACAATCATCTAAGTCTTTTACAGGCCTTAATAATTCTGACAATACGAACCATCAAGTCTTAATAAATTATCATTACCACTAACAGAAATGGCATTATGTTTGTGATATCTGTATTTGATAAGCTTTAACTTTAAATTAAGCTTATGCATGCAAGCACCAATTATTTTTTTATCTACAACTTATCTTAACAGCTATTTTTGGAAATCGTCCGTTTACTGACTTTAGCTGTGAATGGCAGTTTTGTAAAACGTAATACTTTCCTCAGAATTTAGACTCTGTTACTGACTACTACTGCTACGAAATCAACTGATTTCAAAGATTAGCAATGTCATTATTTACTATGATGAGTACGAGTTCGGTCATAATTTTTTCAACTTCAACATTGAAGTTGTTTGAAACTTCTAACGATTGATTAACTATCTAAGCATTAATTGGGTCTTGAAATGGAAAGCGGTGGGCCTTCGCTCAGGGTTTTTGTTGAGTAAAATTGGAAGAATATTATTCTGCAAGTAAGAATTTGAAAAAAATTGTGATACAATCTGCCCGTTGCTTTTACTATAGATTTTGTTTTGAAATAGATTTGACTTACAAGAAATGAATGCTCCGAATGGATTTTATTTTCGGACAATCGCGTGCTGAGCTCATTTATAGTTACTATTTTCTCTCCAACTTCAAATATTGTCACTCCAATCGAATAAATATCACTCTACGAAGAAATAAAAGAGTGTATAATTAGAATAGATGTACAAGTGGAGTAAATGATTTTCAGATTTATAATTCTCGAATTAAAATATTTTATGCATACCTTGACCGTATGCACTTCCTCTGGAGCTGAATACGGGTATGAACCACTCCTGCCACTGAAGCGATTGCCCTTTATAGCGAGACCGAAGTCACTGACTTTGATAATGGACCGGCTTCGGTCAGCCCATAAAACGTTCCGTGTCTACATTAATCAAATAAACAATTCAAACTTGAACCTTTTCCTCACTTAAATTACAAATGCTGAATTACATTTAAATCTAAATGCAAAATTCCTCTGCCGTGAATAAATTCAATCGCATTCATAAGTTGGGCCAGGATGCTGTAAACAGTACTTTCGTCTGGTTTATATTTCAAGGTTTGAATCCAATCAGAAAGATTTTCAAAGCAGAGATCCATTTGTACATAAAACTTCAGAGGTTCTTCTTCCTCATCCACGTCCACGTCAAACCCAGAGTCCCCATCATGACAATGATTTAGATGCTCGTATTCCATTTCCAACCAAGTAGTATGACACTGGACAACATTAACATGTCCCTTCAATGACTTCAGTACATTTGACTCATTCAGCGTCATCCGGAGCTCTTCTAAATTATTCATTGTTAGTGAAACTCGCTTTATTGCGTAGCGATCCCCAGTCGCTTTATCAATAACTGCAAACACGTCTCCATACGTTCCGCTTCCG
Source organism: Hydroisotoma schaefferi (assembly GCA_034682405.1). NCBI lineage: Eukaryota > Metazoa > Arthropoda > Collembola > Entomobryomorpha > Isotomidae > Hydroisotoma > Hydroisotoma schaefferi. Next base: position 77,901 of record JAQFZX010000028.1, on the reverse strand, counting down.
ATTTCTTTCTCGCTAACGAATTCTTCTCTAAACTTAGAACGCTCCCTCAGCGCCGTGAATAATTCAGGAGTAGAACTACAGAAAAAAACGTCAAAACAAACTATTTACTATTTACACTTGTTCATAAAATATTTCCATACAAATATCAGGATTGAAAGATACCCAAAACTTCGACCATTTAGCAAATTACTGGACGATGAAAACTGCTGAAACAAGTTTTGCTTCTCTTGTGAGCTTAACTGGTCAAAAGGAATCTGAATCCCAGCTTGTCTCAGCAATGTTTCAGCGTCTATAATCCCAATTGGCAAATGCCACACACAATTAACGATCGTAAATCGCTTCATGCAAGAATAATTCTATAAAAGCTCGGCATACATTTCCTAGCTTGATTCTGTTGAGCACTCAGTTTCCGGATCAATTTTTTCGGAAATCCATACCCAATTTGATTGCAATTACTCCTTGAAGATACATTTGACGAGTCCAGAGCGTCCGTATCGTCGGAAGAAAGTGCCCTAGCCCTAACTATGGAACTGGAACTGCCAGACGCTTCCCTTCTTCCTCCATCCGTTTGAGTTCTACGTTTTAAAACGTCTGCAGCAACGCTGCTGTTCTTATCAATATTACCCAACTCTCGCTCCAAAATAAGCCACAATAAAAAATTAATTTCGGATTCCTGAACATTATCTGGTATTCTTGACACTCGATCCACACCATCCCCTTCACCACCTATTCCTGGAAACAGTAAACAAAAGATGGTCAATTCAATATTCGTCAATTCTTCCTCCGATTCATAAGTTTTTTTTTCAGTAATTAATTTCAACAATTTCAGTTTTAGAAAAAAAATTTATATTTCTAACGAAAATCAAACTCCTTTATCGTTTCCAAATTATCCAGTCCGTCCATTTCTGAAGGTGCAAATAAATATGCAGAATCCAAACTAATTGTGGATAAATAAATACAAAAATTACGGCGACTACTCTAAACCCAAAAATTCAACGCGTTTTGTCAGATTTTTTTGCCGTTTCTTCGCTCAAGTTGGTTGTGGTTCCTTCCCGGCTGCTTTCCGGGGCAAATATGCAATAAAATGGAACGGTTGTACGCTACTTTTTTGGCATACTCTCTCGCACTTTACTTTTACGGAAGTTTTTGTTTTAAAATTTTAACTGAGCAAGAATAGAATACGGAACTTAATACAGCGGACTTGGCTTTTAACACATTTTTAGGAACTGTTGTAATAAACTTGCAAAAAGTTTACCAAGCATTAGAATTCACCATAGATTAAGAGACATTATAGGAAGCATTTGCACTTGATGTTTTGGGTGTCTTAAATTCCATAGGTTTGAAGACATGGATTAGGAAGGAATAAATAAGAAATCCCAAGAATTGTAGAGTGGAGTTTTGTCTATGGCTTTAAGAGGTTTACATGATTTGATTATGATTAATTTTAGTAAAGTAAGTTTAGTTTAATTTACCAGTGGTAACCATTTATTCGCCATTTTATCTGACTACTTCTGCTCAAAAGACACACTAAGATTAACACATTCATCATCCAATATACTGGCTGAAATTGGTGCGTACAATGGATAATTGAGCTTGCCTAAGGCGCTCAGGTCAGTTATCGCAGCGTCAATCCGCCTTGTCAGCGGAGAAGAGGTTGTCCTCTCTTTGCAAATGTTGCTTACTGTTGTGTCGTGCTCGTGTCAAGCGTACCGAGCTTTGAATTTAGTCAAATAATCAATGATATATAAATAGTATACAACATTAAGAGTTCATTTAAAATCTAATTATTAAGTAACCACAATATAATATTTTGCGTTTTAAACACAACTTAGGCCAAGATATTAAACCCTTTAGCTAAAGCTTAATAATATCCCACCCCTATCTAACTTGTCGTGTGCTGGTTGTACCAGGATTGGCTCTATAGATTTCACCACCATTGAAAGGTCTGGCTTGGGAAGAAGGGGTGATTGAGGGGCTGGAATTGGGGTTACGAGTTTGACGAAAGAAATTTTTTAACTTAGGCATCGCTTGAGTCACTTCAACGGCTGAGATAAGTGGAATTTCCCATGCATGTTTGATACTGAAACCAAATGCATTCAAAGTGTTGACTTGTGCTCTGAAAACCAATCAATCAAATTATTTTAGCCTTAAGTTTTTAGCTTGTAAGTTCGTTTTAATAAATAATTAAGGCTTTATACTTATTAGGAAGGTACGTTGTTACTCCACAAGATTTCAAAACGCTTGCAGCAGTAGGATATATCGAGACAGTCGGGAAAAAGTGATTCATAAACTCTTGTAAAACTACAAGATGAGTATCACTTTTATGGGCATTCAGGTTTATACAATGCATTAGTTGCTTATCTATTATAATCTGAAAATAGAATCAATGCATGGAAAAGTTACTCTTTTTCTCAGAACGCAATAAGAAACCATAAATTGCAAGGAATTAATAGAGTAGCTTACTAATTTGATACTATAAGCATCTGGTTTCGGTTGAAGAATGTCCTTGATATTAACTAAACGGGACATATCCATGGGCGGTTGCGATACCTTTATCTTTCTTAAAGCAGCAGACTTTGCATGAAGTTCTTTACCAACAGGAATCTGCGTTGGCACACCATTACAGCTTACAGTAACGTTGTTGGCTGTGGCTCCACCATTTTTCGTCGGTATCACAACAGGTGTTGCACTGAGGGTATGGGCTAAGGTAGCTACTTTCATGGAATTATTAGCACTTGAAGTTGGAGTTGGAACAGTGATACTAACACTAGAAATTGTTCCGTCTTTGTTAGGAAACGGAACAGTTTTTGTCCACTTTTCAAAAGAAACGGGAGGAGATAGAGCATAACCCGGACAAATTCCATTTATTGATGACTTCGGAAGCAGAGATTTAGTTTTAGGCGTAGGCCAACAATCTTCGGCAAAGACCGTTCTTCTTGGAAAATAAGCTCTCAAATCAGAAACCTTCACGATCTGTAGAGTACTCCCGGTAATTAATGACTTCCTTACTCCCTGAACTTTACAACACACTTTTAAATACGCGAGTTCGTAACCAGAAAGAGGCTGCAATGAAATAGTAATTTTGGAAGTCAGTACTTAACCATAAAAATCCATTCCAAAAATATTTTTCAAATAATAAAACAGATTATAGTTACCTCAGCTTTAACTTTTAATATATCAGTCTGTCCTTCAAAATAAAATAGGGGAACGCCTTTCTCCTCACTCGATAATACTGTAAAGGGTATTAAGTTATCATTGTTGACTTTGATAAATCCACACTTAGAGAAATCATTCCTTGGATTCCGTCCTCCACCACTTAGCACGTCATATGCAAAACGCAGGAAAGTATAATACTTCTCAACATCTTTCAAGCTTACTACGAGATCATTTGGTGTGAAGGGGTTCGACCCAAAAAACCCGTCACAGTGCCAAGTATTGATGTAGTTAAATAATCGAGCTTCTACTGCAGTTGCCTAAAACATTATTAAACAGTTCAACTCCAATCTAAGCATTGAACCTTAAAAAATCGTGGACATTTGGAATGAAACCCCAATCAATAAAATTACCGGATGAGTGTTCAGAACAATACTGTCGTACAGCTCCGATGGTAGAATACGAAGAAGATTTTCAATAACTGATATTTCAACCATCCGGACGCAACAGTACCTCTCTTCATTGCGGAATATACAGGGAATGTACTTATCATCAGATATGGTGTACCAAGTGAATTTCCCAATAGCACTTTGGACGTCAAATCTGCAAAACCGTATACATATTATTACTATCAACCTCAATAAAGTTAAAATAAATACAGACCCAACCAAACTTTATAAATTTCTTTAACTCTAAAAATCATCTCAATCTATAGCAGAAGCGAGTAACTTATAATTACCCATTGTTTGGAGGTACTGAATCAGAAGTAGTCTGCTGAGTTGTCGAATTAAGATTAAAAAAACTATGAATAGTTGGCTGTCCCCCTGGAAGAGCAGGAACACCGATTTGGGGCGGGGGTCTCGACGCTAATTTCTTAGCCCATTCTTCAATTTCTCTATCTTCAGCCGACTGATATCCCGATGTAGACAACCGTATTGGCTCACTTTTAACTCTATTCGTCATTCTAATTGCTTTCTTTCAGAGATTCCAGTCCTGTGTTCCATATTCTTTGTATCTTACTCCTTTCCTTAGTTTTGTTTAATCCTGCGAGATTGGTAACACCCAGCTTACTAGCCGCACCACCAACCACCACCAACTAAAACCAAATATCATTATTATTATTACCAACAAAACAATCCCAATAACCAAAAAGCAAATGGAACTCTTCCCTTCCCCCTCTATTCTACTTTCTAACCCAAGTTTCGAAATATAATTTCATAATTCACAATCCATGCCGGAAGTAATCATGAAACGCAAGAGGAATTCAATAACTCCTCGTTATTGTCGTTATCTATGCCGTGCATACACCTACCTTCTCAAAACGATGTCGTCATTTACCAAATTATTTAAAAACTACACACAAAACTAAATAATTCATCCCTCATTTTTTTTTAAAACCACCATCCAACCACAATTTCAACCTGTATTCCACTCCAATCTCCAATCATAAATAAAAAGGTTATAAACAAAACGGCAGATATATGCCTATAATTCACCTTTTTTCGAAGGTGATTTTGTTTGTAATTTGTTTGAGCACCACGAAGGTGATGAGATGAATGCGCTGAACTGAAAGGTGCCCTGAGGAAGGTAGGACCCCTTTAATTACGCAACTGCCGGGAAGGTTATCGCAGAGGGAGCCACTTATCATCCAAAAAGTTCATCCATTTATCTTTCTTTTGTTGTGAGAGAGAGAGAGGGTTATCTGCAGCTTTTGCCGCTTTTTTGGTAGGTTTAGGGGGACGTTGGTGGGCTGCCTCCTGCTGCCCCAGAAAGACAGGATTTGCCCCAAACGTTCTGCACATGCACGGGATATTGGTGGTGGGTGAGTCAGACTGGCGGAGGAGATGGATAATTAACATGGATAGGTATGGCTCACTCCTCCGGTGCGGTGGCCACTTGGGGTACTATTTGTCGTTAGTCTTGTTGTCGTTTCACTGGGCATGTTATGTTGGTAGTGACCGGTGGTCTGACCTAGATTGCACCACTTTATCGGCACGACTCGGAGGCCAGGTTAGTTCAGGGTGTGGCCACGTGGCGGATAAAGATTTATTTTAGGTTAGGATATTGAAGGTAATTAATGTGCGAGTGGAAGGTCGGTTTAGATGAGTTTCAGGTGGAGGAGTGGAACTCTAGTTTGGGTGAGTTGTAGGTAGACGAGTGGAACGCTATTTTAGATTGGTTACAGGTGGGACGCCATTTTAGGTGTGTTTCGGGTAGCTTAGCGGGACGCCATTTTAGATGAGTTACAAGTGGGAAGCCATTTTAGGTGAGTTTCGGGTAGCTTAGCGGGACGCCATTTTAGATGAGTTACAAGTGGGAAGCCATTTTAGGTGAGTTTCGAGTAGCTTAGTGGGACGCCATTTTAGATGAGTTTCGGGTAGCTTAGTGGGACGCCATTTTAGGTGAGTTTCAGGTAGCTTAGTGGGACGTCATTTTAGATGAGTTACAGGTGGGACCCCATTTTAGCTGAGTTTCGGGTAGCTTAGTGGGATGTCATTTTAGATGAGTTTCGGGTAGCTTAGTGGGATGTCATTTTAGATGAGTTTCGGGTAGCTTGGTGGGACGTCATTTTAGATGAGTTACAGGTAGCCTTGTGGTACGCCATTTTAGATGAGTTACAGGTAGCCTTGTGGTACGCCATTTTAGATGAGTTACAGGTGGGACCCCATTTTAGCTGAGTTTCGGGTAGCTTAGTGGGACGCCATTTTAGATGAGCTTCAGGTAGCTTAGTGGGACGCCATTTTAGATGAGTTTCGGGTAGCTTACTGGGACGCCATTTTAGATGAGTTTCGGGTAGGTTACTGAGACGCCATTTTAGATGCGTTTCGGGTAGCTTACTGGGACGACATTTTTTAGATGAGTTTAGGTTAGCATAGTGGAACGCTGTTTTAGGTGAGTTTAGGTAGCCTAGTGGAACACCCTATTATGAGAACTTCAGCTCGACTTGTGGAACGTCCTTTAAAAGACACTATAGAGCTGGGCTAGTGAACCGTCCTTTTAGGCGACCTTCCTCTAGCGTATTAAAACGCAACTTTAGGCTACCTGCAAGCTAACCTAGTGAAACAGCCAGTGACCTTGAGCTAGTCTTGTGCTCACTTACCTACTACACGTTAGCTAACCTAATGGTACCTACTTAGCGTCTAAGGTGACGTTTAGCTAGCCGTGTGTTACCCAGGGAAATGCCTTAGGCGACTTTTAGCTAGTCTTATGTTACCTGTAGAAAGCGAAAGGCCTCCTTAGGTGCTCTTGAGCTAGCTTTGTGTTAAACGCCTTTTTAGATGACTTCGCAACAGGCTTTGGGTTAAACGCTTAAGATGAATTTAGCGGACTAGTGCCAGTGCGTCGTTCTTTAGCTAGCCTAGTATCAGACGCCCTTTTAGATGACCTGCATCCTTTTGGTGATGTACTTCGTTATATATATATATGCTGGCTACATTCTGTCAGAGACGACAGGGTTGTTAATCTAAATCTGTGGTTCTCATGTTACCTTAACGCTGACATCACTTCTGCTTGCTTATGTTGAAGTTGAACGTACCCGCTGAGTAATGCTTAACCCCGTATCAGAGGAATATAAGCCATCAGTTGGATTTTCCATGAAACCCGATGATCATGGGGGAATTATCTTACGTAAGAGGGGGAATTATCATATGTAAGAGATACGAATGCTTGACGGGCTAGGTTTTCTGCAGGACTCGCTAGTTCGCTGACCTAACGGCTAACGCTTCATGTCTACACACCCGGTTAAACCACGAAAGACGTGGGATTCCTTTGATGAGATCTCGCTGCTTTTTGCCGGTAAGAAATAGTAGAACTTATGGAGTAACGTACCGGTCTATTTAGCCCCCTTAAAAGAGCGAACTAGAATTATTATAGACTAGTCCTCCGGCGAAGAGCGAAGGGTTTCATAAAAATGAAAGAAAACTACATAAGCTTTCAGTCAACCCCGATGCATGCATTACAAATTTAATTTGATGTAAAACGGTCTTTCTTCGGGTTGGGCTTTTTTCGGTTTTAGTCCTTCCTACGCAATCAATTAGCGAGAATATTGCCTTCACAATCAATGAATTGCTTTGCTAGTTTTTATGACAGTTTTCAGATTAAATTTCAGAGAAAAAGTCGACCCCAAAACCCGTCGTCGAAATGCTTATTTTTCTATTCGAGATATGCACATTTCAATTCAATCCTGTAAGATGGAGAATAAGTTGTTCAATTAATTTTGAACCAGCAAAAAGGTGACAACATTCAGCATATAGTTTCTATTTACGGCAGATTTAGGTACAAGAAGATTAATAATGCATGTTAATATGCGTACAATTGTGCAGTATTGTTCAATCACGTTTGTAACGTGAACCCTTGCATGTGTATTGTTCACAAATAGTTGTAAACGCTTCTATCGATGGCTGTTTTGCTGTACGGTCATTTTAAAGTTACTGCTGTCGTTTCAGGCTTTTTAATTATTGTAAGCAATAACGTTTCGTAAAAGTCCAAAAAAATAATCCATGATAGTTTCCGTTTCCGTTCCAAAGACGCAAGCAATTGTTTAGAAATGTGTAGTGGATCATATAATGTTATGTATGAATGAAATGCATATGATCGAGATATGATACAATTTACAGCTCTAAACTAACTCAATTTTAGTTTAGAATAAAGCCTACTTGTTACACATTAAAATTTGTATTTTCACATTTGCATTTTAATCTTCGTCAGTTCTTTAAAATAATACAACGTTAACAATAATATAGTACTTATGATTCCTATCAAAGAAGGGCAAATGCATATGACGCGGCTGAAGTATTATTTTTTACAGCTTATCAACTGGCGGTGGTTGCAGGACTTCTATTCAGGTAATAAAGGTATTAGCGTTTAATATTATACTTTGTTAAAGTCTAGTCAATTCTGACTTAAAGATTTTCTTCATATTGTAATAACGATTTCCATTGTGTTCGTTCGCTTACATTTATAGTTTATCATACTTCATGAATCCACTTTTTATCGTATTGTGGGTATTATTGTACATTAAACATTTAGACAGACACAGCAGCTCCATCCAGTCATGAGGATTGATTTGAGCCTAAGCAGTCTATGTTACTACAATCGGGTACATTTTTACTTGCATACAATCTTTATCTCATATAAAACGTATTAGTTTGTAAATGAAATCTGTGGTTCGTGAGAAAACTTTTTAGAATGTGTGTAATTCATAGTTAAAAACAAGATATGTAGTTAGGACTTAATTAAGATTAAGTACAAAGTAAAGAGTCTCGTCCTACTCAGACTTTCCCTGAGCATTCAAAAGTACAAAAACATGAGTACGTAATTTCAGACATTATGTGTATATCTTGTAGAAACAAAGCAGCTCTAATACATACACTCTAATTATAACAATCAATCGTATCTTAACAAATCTTTACAATGCGATTATTTAAAATTATTCTTGAAAACGATCTCCTTTGCGTGCAGATCCGCATTTTAATTCAAGACTTTCATAGTGATCTTCAACGTTTGATTAGTCAGGAATCCGGACGCTTAGTGATTAAAGTTGCTGAAATGTTGGCCGATTGTAATTAATTAAGTCCCTCCACCTATTTTTGGACGAATTTTCTCAAATCGAAACTGCTGCGGGATAAACGTGCTCCCGTCTGCAGGAAGAGCTCGTTTCTTAATTGAGTTAAAGTTCTTCTTGGCAAACATGTAAAAATCTTGTTCCATCTGCCAAATTTTTGATTTATGAATAGTCTTCACCGTCTCTTTGCTAGGGGCTTGTTTCCCATAAGTTTTCCTTAGATGTGACTTTCCCTCTGAAAAAAAACAGAGAAAGTGTTGATAAGGATGTGTACTAGTTTTACTACTTTACGGAGTTAGTTATTCGGCCAACTGAATGAGTGACTATAATACTGCTAGAATAGTTAGATAAAATTAAGCATAGGAAGATGATGATGGCTATCAGAGCGGTGAAATAAAACACGAGTCAAGTGCACCGTCATCAAGAAGGCTGAAGAGTTCATTAACAATAGCTTATGGCCGTCGAGGCAAAAAATTAAAAGGAATTGATGGTGTTAGAGAACCTATTCTAGAGGTGCTTTTTTAAACATAAGAGTCTTAGAATTTCTTCCATCCAACTTTCAAACCCCCAGAGGACTTGGGGAAAAAAATGCTGAGGCTCTTGGGTACCCTATCCAACTCTGCAACTTTCATTTCAGCCCTTGTTCTCTCAAACTTCATCCCTCAGTTTTTTTCATAGCTTTGTCTACGTTGGAAGTTATTTTTACTCTTGTAGGGCTATTATACTGCTGAATTAAGACTCTGTACCTTCCTTTACAGTAGCTTATTTGCTTTCTCTTTCTTTTCCTTAATCCCTCTACTACAGCTCTCGAGACTTTTACTCATAAGGATATTCATTTTATGCTATATAAATTGCTTAAACTGCTACAGCCCATATCATCATTCCATGCATTTAAAAAAAATACTCACCAGAGTTAAAAAGCTGTAAGGCACCGCGGAAAAAACGTGGAAGAGATGCTTCAAGAAGGGTCACAAACTCCTCCATGTTTTCAGTGGTTCCTACAAGAAAGTAGGAATTGGCTAGGTTTGATTTTGCTTGCTGGAGAGCCCAAGTGTTACCAGGTTCCCAGCAGGTTGAATGATGTCCGCAGAAAAACGGTATCTGCATCCATAAGTTTACAGGATCACAGTCAGTACCTCCTCTTGTGACACATTCGTCAAAAGTCTGTAAAGAAAGTAAGAAAAAACAAGGATGAGTCGAAAAGTTGGGCCCGACTTTGAGTAGACTATAAAATGTTTGAATGCAATTTAAAGAGATGTTAAGTTATAGAAGGTAATTGTTTTCTTATAAAAGTTATAGCAGAAACAGTTTGAATATTTTTCCATATTTACTTTAGACACAAATATTTATGTCATGCAGAGGAAATTGCATTTTCAAAATATCTTTAAGCCAAAATATCTAGAGGGGATGCTCGTAAGTAGGATTATGCTGGAGAGAAAGTACATAATATGATGCAAGACTGTTAAAACTATTTAGTCATGTCGTAAATTTTACTGGAATACTTTCTCCGAAGAGATCACACTTGCATGAACTTTTATTACTTTTACGACCTTTTACGAGAACGCGAGGGCATAAAACCAATATTTTTTATCATTCGCTTTCACGGTGACTTTGCATGGCTTTTTCTAAATGCGGATTCTTACTTTCTCCCCTCCAAACGTTTTTAATAATGCGACCGACTGTTTCCAAGCTTTTGATCGTATCATACTACACATGTAATACTGGAGTGTATGTATATGTAATTCAATATCTCAAAGTGCAATAGCAGTAGCAGAAGCATGTGTGTTTTTCTATTAAGAGAAATGAACTGTCTACTTGTTTCAACATTTTCCATTTTTCCTTCCTGGCAAAATCCTTCTAGGCCGGAAAAATCGGTTCTATTATTACAGTTCAGATTACAACAAAGCGGATAATACCTCCTACTACAACAAAAACCCTGACTATTGTCAGATCGCATGCTAGCCTCTATTATATTTTTATTCCGCTACTTCTACAAAAGAATCTGCTCTATCCATCAAAGTTATACTGTTGGGTAATGTATGTTATGCTTAATGCAAGAAACCAGGCAAAGCTAAGCGTAGTCCATCACATTACACGGCAAAAACGGACAATATGAAACTCGTTTCTCTGTCAGAACAACGGTATTTTTTGCAAAATTTAATCTCTCAAGTACTGACTTATTCGGTATAGTTGGCGTCTTTCCTTGAGAGTGAGACGAAATCCAATTATTACAATGCAATATTTTATACCTGTTTTACTAAAGGTATACATGGTTGGATGAGCAGACGAAATAAAGTCCTCACCTAGAGAAAAAGAGACTATAATCTTGTAACAAAGGGAAAAGTGGATTCACAAAACGATTCTCGGGTGGGTTAAGTATTTTTTTTGCTTTCTTTTTGGCAGTCGTTGCAAGTAATATTGTATGTAGTGTAATGCAATGACACTGTAGTACAGAGCATGGCAAGATGAGGGAAATCATAAAAAGGCATGCTTATTATATAAGGGCTAGAAATACTAGACTGGGATTCCCAGATCATCCGATCCATCTCTTTTATCTAGCCCTTTAAGAATTTAGCGAGGCGTCTTAGTTTTCTACTGTTAGTTTCAAGATTACCTATGCTTATGGGTGTTCACATCTTATAGTGAAAGGACTTACTCAGACTTTATTGCTTGAGCAAAGAAATAAAATTATACAACTCGTTTAGGATATTCCTCGTAAGATTACTGCATTAGTAAAGACATTACTACTATTTCAATGTTATTATCATAGAGAAACATCCGTGGTTATCATGATCATCATCATAGGGAGGGTTGATGGGTTGCTCTATTTGCGTTATGGCAATCCAACCATGAATACAACTAAATGGAGACGACGTGATAGAAAGGATCGCATAATAATTTCAATGGTAATCTCCTGTCCTTATGGTTTTAGTTGGTACATACACAAATGGAAAGTCAGTAGTAAAATATCTTATTCGATGTAAAACGCCTTTTTATGTTCTCAAATAATCCAAGAGCAATCATAATGTGTATGTGCTTTTACGTGAAAGTTTTGTTTCCGTTTTTACTACTACTCAATTTGTTGGTAATGATTAATTTAAAACAACGTGCAGTGTTAGTACTAAATCCTCATATTAACCAGCAACTGTAGCAAAAAGGTATGAAATAAGCTTCAAATTGGTTTACGGATTTCAATTTATGGACTAATTTCCTCTGCACCTGCTTTAGCTTTCCCTAGCTAAAGAAAGTAGTGGATGGGAAATTATTTAGGAAATATTTAGTTGCAAAACTTACCTCTTTATTTCCCTTCCGCTTGCGAACAACTTCGGGTCGGAAATTATCCCCAAATCTTAGAAAATAGTAATAAGAGACAAGTCTCTCTAGAGGATCTCGTACAACATTGATATAAAGTGGTCTAAGGGATACGCCTAAAGCTGCAAAGTCCAGGTAGCCCAAGTGACCATGATAAATTGCCGGCCTTCGTTCCATCCACGCTGATATGTTTTGGGCGAAACGAATCTATCAAGAACAAGAGAAAAATAACAACAGGAAGGATTAGTGAGGGTATTATTTGGCTGTAATCACACGTCAAATTAAATTACCATCCATCCATTTTATCTTTATTCATTTCCCAAACGCTAAGCTTTGTTCTGGTTGGCCTTTGTAATCAATGTTTTTCCCTCATCCAAGCACGATTACACCCAATAATACACCCTTAAGTAAATGCGAAAGCGAAATACCTCCGCCCATAATACAAAATGGATCAAGTATAAGATATGTAGACGCAGGAAATAAGTAGACATTTCCTTGTGGTCCGGTGGGTAGTTAGTTGGGTCTTCTACTTCATTCATTCACTCATGAAGCGCCATATCATCACTCCCGAAGCAAAAAAAACCCACTACCCACTTGTCTTAATGTCAAATAAAGTTTTCGAATAAAGTATGTAACATACCATTCCCCTACAGCTAAGAACCTTTTCTTTATACCTTTATTTTACTACCGTATAAACTCGGCTCTTATGCAGATTATCTCGTGAGGAAAGATAAACTAAATTAAACTCACCTCATCGTGCCGTTCGTATGCCTGTCAGTCCATTCAGTTGGACTCAGGCCGAGGGAGACTTAATGACCAAACAGATTCTAGAATTTTAGCAACTCATTCCTAATATCATACTAACTATCTCTTTCTTCCTTGGCACACCTGCGAACTTTATTCCTCTTTAATTTTAAGGCAAACTCCCATCGGCCCTGCTCATTATCAGCTCATCATGCTGATTAAATGTACAGGGAAGTTTTATGATGGCGCATTAGGCTAATTAAATCTTTATCTGTTTCTTCCCCCCGAGCTTCCCTTATCTTGGGAAATTTCATCCAAAGGCTGGATAGATGAAACCCTTTTACAGTTGCGTATCGAATCTAGAACTTAATGTACTATTCCTTCACATACCCATCCTAACCTACAGTTGCGGAAGCTTTCACTCCGTTATGCCCGCTCCAGTTATCAATATTACTGTACAAACGGTCATGAGATTATCAACTAAAATTGAATTATATTCGTGAGGTTTTATGTCACGTTATATTATTACATCTGTATGAAATATAAAAAGGTAAAGCCGTTGTTCCGAGAGGTAAATGTCATTAGTTTTTAATCCAACACCAGAGATAGATAAAATGGATGGTAGTGGTTGGTAGTACTAAACCACTACTGACGGGATTTCATTATATTTATCGAATTATTTCACTTACTTGGTCAGCCGGAGTGAGGACGTGACTGTTTTTCGTAGTGTTGAGGTGAATCACGTGAAACCCGTTTTTAGTACAGAGTTCGTATGCAATTCCCATGAGAGAGGTGGATCCTGTTTTGGGTATGCGGTTGTAAATAATTACTGACAAGTCGGAGGACTCTTCATTTTGACCTGTTAAAATAAGAGATAAAATTGACATTTCCAGTTCTCAACTTTCACAACTTACTTTCACCAGAGTAAGTAGTAGAATTTCATCGAAATATCATATTTCTGTCCATTACCACAAATTAACAATCCATTTACAACTTAAGTCATAGCCAATCTACCTTTTTATCAGGCCGCTTGGCAGGAGTATACGTAAATGGTCAAAAATATATAGGCTAGAAAGGTAGTTGAGAGTTTTACTAAACTAAATTAAATCTCACGAGGAAATCCAAATATTTAATGAAATTACTGATACAAAACATGCAAGCGGGTTCGAGCGGACGACTGGGTAATAAAACTTATGTGCGTCGGCCTAAAAGTACACTAAAAACTGCTTACTACTCAACATCCACTATTTATTTCTTGTATTGCGGGTTTCTCGTCCTATATTCACCAACTAAATCTGTGATATTCACTGACTTTTAATAAACTTGCATGCAACAAAAGTAAAATTCTAAGTTTACAACAGCGAGTAAGTAGTAACTACAAGTCCAAGACTGACTATTACAAACCATAAAAGGAATAACTCACCATAAACTACAATGATAAAAAAAACGGAATATAAAATTAGAGTATAGGTGTGTATCAAAAATATTAAAATAATCGTCATTCGCATCTTGTTCTTTGATCTTTACAACATTTTCCCCACTTCCTAGCTTGTTATCCTAATCCAACAACTACATTTGTAATGATACTATTTTAATGCAGGATCCAGTATAACTCTTACTATGATACAATATCCCTTCTTCTCATTCTTTTTTTTAAGGAGGATGTCTATTTAACAAGGTTTATTACAATGGAGATATAATTTCACGCCTAAAAGTATAATACATAACTTTAACTTTCTCCATTTCTTCATTTTTGTCTGAAAAGTTCTGAACTACAGGTTAATTTTGCTGAGTTCGGAGTTAGGTAACTTTCGTAATGAAGAAGCTTTGAAGAAAGTATACATATTTATACAATACGATGTTTGTACATCCTTTGCATGTTTTCGGTATATATTTAATGTAACTCTCGGAGTTCTCAAGTGAAAGTAATGCTCGTCCGACCTGTGTACAATTTTATCATTAGTGGGGAAAGCATGTGTTCTGTCTTCAAATTTTATGTTACCACTTCAATGTAAACTTCTGTTTACATATAATATAATGCATGATATCATAGAGTACATTTTTATCTACCTATCATACGAACAAGATATCCCCAAAATATGCCGTTTATAAGGGTAATTGCTCTCTTTTTATTGGTTAAGTTAATAAATATTATTTAACCTTTTAAAAGAGCTATCCTTCCACCTATACTACTGTTATACCAGATTACGTCTTTTGCAATCGTATCTAAGGCAAATATTACACAACATCAACAAACAAGACGGTTTACAGCTATAAAGGCTCGATATTGTTATGCAACGCTGTTTCAATTTAAGCTTTGCAGAAGATATTGCTCAATAAAACAACTTAGAGAAGGTCACAATAAAATGCATGATTTGATTAAAGTGGTTTTTCTATCGATATAAAGTTCTCTGAAGGTTGACTGTTTGTATAAAGGTTAGAAGGTGCGGTTAATGTTTGCTCTTTTATTATCTCGGATTTATCCACACTGAAAAAGCTTCTATTGAGGTAAAATTGTTGTAAATAAAAAGAAGTACGCAATACAAGACAACGTTTCGTTTCTAGTCAAAGGTACCCAAATTATCCTTTGTACAGAATATCTCTGAACTATCTTACAACGAGCTACTACTCTCCATTCCATCACAAAATCGCACAAACATAAAAAAGCATTTGCATATTCCATTATTCCATCAAAAGAGTCTCGATTCAGCTCAAAGTGAAGATGACTGAGTACGTAGTGAGTGGCAATCTTGAGAAATCTAAAAAATGAACGTGCCTCTTCCTTACGTGTTTATTCTATTCTACACACAAGTAAAAAAAACTACAGAACATCATTTCAGTAAAAATGCAATATTTATTTACCAGAAAAATACGAGGAAGAAAGTATAAACTTTCTCGAGAAGGAAAATGCTAAGTTGACTAAAAATAAAGATTTGCAGAAAGCCGTGGTTTCATCTTTTCAAAATGCTTTCATTTTATTTGCTTTCTAGAAGACTGGATTTTGTTAAACTTTAAGATATTCAAATTGGCCTAAGAATGGAAGAAAATGCAAAAAAAAGTAGACTACTAGATCTGCTACTGAGTTTTACTCCTTGTTCACACCACTACAGAACTACTACTAAATTCATTACACATAAAGAGAGAAACAGATGCAATAACAAAATACATTTCCAAAGCATAAGCAAGTAACATTTAGATGCAGAAGATGAAAAAAAAGTTTTCTAGGGATTTATTTAACAGGAAAGACATCTTATTTCTATACTCTATTATTATTATTTAATATCAATTCCGGAAGAAAAGACTTAATTAGGAATTAACTCACTTCCATCAACAGAATCGTAAGCGTTGATAGCCCCAAAAGTACCCCCACCATCGGCTGCCAGGGAAGAACCACCTCCAACCCGAACCCCTTCTCGGCTTTTCGATACAATCCCTAATTTAGCTCCTGGATGAAACAAGAAATTACAACAACGTGAGCTTTTTAGGAGCTACCAAACCAAACCGACGTGCCTTTCTTCTACTAACTCTACAAGACATACATTTATTTCTCGCCTTTAAGGCACATCTGCTCGCTTTCACTTAAAATAAAAAAACGTAACCCAGCCTTCTCTCTCTCTCTTTAACTGAAGAATAAGAATGAATCTTTCTAGGTGGGGGAAAGTCTTCCTGGATTTAGTTTCAAGACAAGGTAATTTCCCCTTAATTTTGCTTACAGGCATTTTTCAACTTTCTTTATACACTTCCAGCTCCAATGTGTACAGTTCCCTTGTCCTTGTTCTTCATAGTATAAACTAACTCACTTACAGGAATATAACATGTAACTTGGCCAAGTATTAGGATCCTTAGATCTGGCTCGTTAGTTTGTAATGCTGCTGTGTAAAAAATACTGAGATTGTGTTTACCTCACTGCAACCAATGTAAGCTAATCAAAGATATTTAGTTTTCGGTATGTTGTCAATTGCAGACTTTCGTTCGATTTTTAAGCGTGCAAAAAACGGTATAAATTAGGTATCTAAGTTTACTCTGCAGAAAAACTACTAGATATATAATAGTCAGCCATCACATTTCACGAATTTATGGTTGGTATAAGATGTAATACAGTTAAAGCCTTCCCCATATCAGATTCCCTGTCAGTTATATTCAGACTAAGCTCTCGGAAAGTCCTAAACTATTCGGCTCCTTGTTCTATTCAGCCTATGAGTCTCTCTTGGAAACACAAGACGTGTATTAGTTCAATAGAATAGCTTTAACTACCGCTGTTGGAAAAGACATGAATGTAACATGAGGAACTTGGTTTACCTGTCTAACTTACTTCCCTACGTGTCTACAAACCGGCTGCTGCGCTAATGTCTGCCTCAACCTTAATTTGTATTAAATTCACAGAGTTTTCTACCGTTTCAAGCAAAATACCTTAAAGGCTCTTGTTTCAACTACCAATTAAACTTAACAGCAAGCTTTAAACCTACCTTCCTAACTATACCTACCTACTGAAGCAAGTCATATCCCTTTTTTGCTTAAGCAAGGCTTTTTTCTTTCTTTCCACCTAATCTTCCCTTTTTCAGTGATGAGTTTCTAACGAAGAATCAATAATTCAACTATGCAAAGAAATTAGGGAGATAAAAAGAACCACATTACTACTTACACCCAACCGGAACTACCATCTACCCAAGTACCTTTCCTACTACATTACATCTACCAGTATCTTTCCCCTTGATTTATGCATTAGGCAGGCTATTCATTTCAGTGAATTTATATTACCTCCAGTGGCAGTCAATTCTTTTTTGTATAATCTGAATTAAATTTACTACTCTTAACTTTCTCCTCAGTCAGTAGCGGCAGGAATAGACTTAGGAGGATACTTACAAAAGGTTTGGATCGGATAGGTATAAATCCTAATCTACCTGATAGTTTTATCCTACCAAGAGATCCGTTCCTGATGAGATGAGACCTTTATCCCTGCTTCAATCCCTATTTCTCCTGAGCAAATGCCTAATATGAATATCTATATATCTTTGTTACTTTTACTTCATTGCCTGCCAGCAAAGCGAATGCTGTTGATCTTTAGTATTCGGAATGCATAACGAACTGCCTAGTGTCTATGTATGTAAGAATGAGCACGGAACTTACACTTTCTATGGGCTTTTTTGTGGTAGAAAATCACCAGAGTTAACTGTGACCAAACCCCAAGCTCCAAACTACTACCTAGAATTTCTCTACAAGACCAGACCAAACTACCAAAAAGATACATCAACCAACATCTATCCTTATAACTGTCCCTGTCTTTCTCAGTTAGTTTCCCTCTCGCTATCTCTGCCTCTTTCCCTTTTAATGCCTCTTCTCTGGACTGAAATATTCAAATTCAAACTTCCGAACCGGTATTGAATACATTATTTTCTCCACTTCATTTAACTATAACAGAGGGAAATATCAGAGCCAAACGATCGATATTTCTTCAGAAGTAAATAGCCCGAATCTTGCTGGCTAGCTGCCCTATATTTTATACTCCAGGGATCTGATAATTTTTTCCATGGCAGACTGGTTTCTCTGCATATATAAATAGTAACTAACCTAGAGTGAGACAAAGGCATGGAAATCATGGACATTTACTATATGGTAATCATGGGTAGCACAGAAACGGTTAGAAGGAAGATACAGGGTATGTCCAAAGGACAGAAAAGTATTTCAAATTCCCTTAAAAAACTCAGTGAAAGGCCCAACAGTAGTAGTCCCCACACTAGGCAGAAGGCTTACACTATGACAATATAATAAGTAAACTCAGGTTACCTGTTTATTCTACCTAAGATGCAAACATATAACATATTATAATACTTCTACACTAGTTTGAGCACACTCCTCTCAACAAATACAGACAGCCATACTAACTCTCAACTGGGCAAATATAAATGTATATGTGTTTGCAAAAAACTATACAGTAGAATCTAGCTAAACCTTCAACTAGATACATCCATGAGAGAATAAATAATGGGCTATTCTCTTAAAGTAAACGGGCTTTTGTTCTTCTACATAGGTAAAAAGAAGCAGTGGTTGGTTTATATACTACCACTACTTTCGTACAAGAGGGAATAAAATAAAACCTCCTCCGAACAGCTAGCTGAGCCTGTCTAAGCCTTACTTCCTAGGATTTTCTGAAAAGGTGGAAGGGGCAAAGTTCCTTTGTCTTTTCCTTTTAAACCCTTTTTACAAGTCACTTCTTCCAGTTCCTTGCATTTATAACTAACCATAAATTTGTAATGCATGCATATCTTTTGTAAATAAATGGTTCGAATTTCTAACTTAGAAATGTGTAGAAAAGTAGTTTTTAGGGGTTTGAGGCCTTGGAAATTTTTTACCCCCACTGGCTGTAAAACTTTTAGACTCGAGAATAATGACTTTAAATTGACCAATTTTTAAACAACCTCCAAAAATGAGTTTTTGAGAATTTTGGGTTGGCTTAATCCGCATGGGTATCAATATTTCGTCCGATTGTCACGAAAATCAATAGGGTTTGGTGACATTTATTTATTTATTTACCTACCAAATTTGGTGAACCTGGCTTAACCCGTACTTGAGTTATCGTGCAATCAGACAGACGGACAGACGGACACATGGCCACCGTGGTAACATAAACCTTAGACAGACTAAAAAAGGAGAGACACTTGAGGCTAAAGCAGCCTATTAAATTATTCATGGAGGATTGCCTATAGAAAAGACATAACAATTCTGTCCTAAACTTTCTTCGATGTCGATGGATGGATAACACCTTGCTCGAAACTTGTAAATACAATAGAACATAATGGAAAGAGATACGACGGCCCAACCACCGTTCCGTACTTTGGGCCGAGGCGATGGATGCAAAAGAACGGACTTTGATGGACGTTTGATAAGCTCTCCCAAGAATAATGATATGATATGAAATCGTGGGTGTAATATATTTTAGGGTTGAACTACACAAGCGATGAGGTATTAGTGAATGGTGTTATTTTTAACTCTCTTTCATAATGTTACTTTACAATGGGAGCCAGGGGTTTAATAATGTTGGATTCTAATGCAGTAGTGACTGACTTCCCAAGGATAATTCAAACTTATGGATACAAGTAAAGGATGCCTTTTTCCTACCAAGTTTTCTTACTTGACTGTAGAAAAGAGTATCAAAGAATGTATGAATAATACAAGACGAACTCATGTCAGCTATCTGGACAAGTATGCGTCTTAAATCACGACACATATTATATTACCGTCAACTTTTAATAAGAACGCCCGTGTTCTATTTAAAATTCAGTGCTCAATCATCACGTATTAACACACACCCATACTGTCTGTAATATGTTAGAAGTTTTACGGTAAACAAATTATGGATGGAAGGGGCTCTATGACTGAGTGACAATTTAAGAAATATTTTATAACACTTCCATCAAAAGATGATTGCCGAGGCCATGCAATGTTTAAATCCAAGTTGTTTAATAGAAGGAGAAACGTAGAGGGATGTAATCATTGTAAAATCGGTCTTACAGCTTTTGTCAGAAAATGTACCATATTCTACTGTTAGCATGTCCTTCACTCATAAAACTAGTTTTACGGAAAATCTCAGCAAAACCTGAAGTTAAATCTAAGGAAAGAGCTACATTTAAAAATAATCTATTGCTTTCCATTGCATTGCAGTGCACATGCTTTCCAACGAGTACAAAATACGATCTAGCGTTCTAGCTTAATAATTTACACATGCTTTATCTGTTGAATAAAACACTAGTTTTGCCAACGGGGGTAATTTTATTGTTTATTAGAATACAGTGCTCAGTTATTATTGCGAATTTGATGGAGCGCAACAGAAATTTTTCTAACTGAGAACAGGATACCTAGATACGTATTGAGGGGGAAGCAATGGGTACAAAACATGAAAGTTCTTATAGAAGTTTTAGTATTCGACCTCGTTGGATTGGACACATGCCTTTATCTAAAGAGTATGAGTATTTACTATTATTAAGGAATGATGGATAAGGAGAAAGTTAATGGTAAGTAATTTCGATTGAGGTGTTCAAGCCGGATAAAATACGCCCTTCCTGAACATTCTTAGCTACACGACATATGTTTTTTCATGAATAGAATAAAGCTTTTTTACCTCAATGCGCTTTAACTTAGTTTATTTATAATTCTAATTCAATACAACATATCCAGCTTCTAAAAATTCAAATAATGTAAAAAAAAACAGCATCCAAGATTTTAAAAAAGGACGAAGGACATTCAGAGCCTCGTAAAAAGTAAAAGGAAAGAGAAAGCAGACAATGCAATGCGATGATAAAAAAGAACAACCCAAGTTGGTAAAAAGATTTTGAACAAAAACGAAACATTATCCAAGAAAGATTACTCCGAGCTGAACTTAAAGATTATTGTAGCTGGTCCAGCCACCATAAATTGCATGTATTTGACCAATTGTAAGGAAAGGTTAGTCTCTGGTCTCCATCTAAAATGTTAAATGACCGTATCCATCCAGGCAGAAAACTCTCTTTTTATGTTGCAAAAAGGGACTCAATGCTTTTAGAAAGGTATGAATGTCCTGCGAAGAAAGTTATTGATCGAAACCGCACACACTCTAACCCATAGTTAACACTCAGAGTGGAGAATGAACAGGGAGAAGAACAAACAGCCATAGCCAAGCAAACTCTATCAAAGCTATCATTATATTTTATTTTATTATAACATTGTACTGAACGCACACTACCTTTCTCCAGTTCCTTTTCCCTGATGATGTCCCTTGATAATAATATGTTTACTGCTTTTTAATATAGCACTATTACAATATAAATCTATAAAGTTCTGCTCCAACTAACATAACACCGACAATAACTTTATATCCCTCCTGCATCATAGCATGTAATTTCTTGTGGGTAGTTTACAATCTTTAGTCTACAGTAAATAACTCTGCAGTCATGTCATTAATACATTAATAGCAGGATATTATTTATATACACAATACAAGAAGTATAAACAAGACTAGCCATATTTTCATTTCATCCAACAATAAACTTCTTAGGTATTATGATGTAGTGCCACAGTAAGTACTAGAAGTAGGTATGTAAGGTGTATGAATTCTGTTCTTGAGAAACCTGGAGCTGGCTGCTCAAGATTCTGTATTATTTTATCCGCTCTTTGTGAACTCCCTAAATAGATTAGATTATTACTAACTAAAGAAATTGTTGGCCCTTCCATTTATTTTGCTAACTGGCTAACATCAACGATCAACATCCACTTTATTTCCCAAGCCGTATAAGAATATATTTGGATCTTTTGTGTATATTGCTCTGGGGTATTAAACCCAGCTTATTATGTGTCGAAGGATAAGGTAAAGTCGATGGCAAATCTTTCTCCAGAAAAACAAGCTACACAACGCACCTTGAATATTGTTATAAAGCACTGCTCCACTTCATAACTTCCTCCGTCCATCCTATCATATTTCCTATCCTGCTGAGTTAGTAGAAGATAGCAATAATTCTAGGAAGTTCAATAAAGGTAAAATGTAAGGTTACAGGCAGTTTAGCTAAGCTAGAGGAATATGTGAGGATTTTTAAAAGATCATCCTACCCATTCACCTATCTAACAACCTATCAACTACCTACCATAGTATGTACGTTACTTGTTTACACAATTGGTGTTGGTAGTTGGTACACATTGTCCTATATAAATACTCCATATGTACATACGTCCCAACTTGATATAAATACTGCTTTCCCTTCCTTATATGTCGTGAAAAAAATGTAAAAGCTCTGATGTTTGCTCAGAGCAATCCCTTTCTTCCCACTATACAAGTAAGGCAAGTAGACCGACTGAACTTACAGAAGAGAATAGTTGTTTGATAGCTGAGTGCGTCTATCCATTATATAGATGTCTAAGTAATAAATGTAGGTAATGTAATAGCAGTTCTTGGTTTTTGGTTTGCTTACTTACTCTCTCTGGATGGATGTTAGTTATCTGGTGGTTGAGCCCTGTGCCCGTACAAGTTTTGGATGAGATGACTTGGTTGGATCAACCAGTTCGAGCAAGAGTTGGAGCAGCTCAAGTACCAAGAACCCCGTTACAGGTTATTCTTAAGATTTATGGATCAATCGGATGAGCTTGGTTGAGGTAGCTGGCTTTCTCTCTTTTTCTTCATATGTTACCGTACATACTTTACTTCTACCTACCTGCATATAGAACCTACCTTCAGAATATAGTTGGAACAAATGCAAACTTCTTTAATATGTACAGGCGTCTCTTTCTTTATCCATGCTTATCTTCTAGACTCCATGACCAGGGAATAATGTACTAAGATATAGCTCTTTAAATATCTCTATGGAGTAGAATGACTTCCAGTACAGAAAAATACACACACTATATTCCACTCTCTCTCTCTCTAAAACATCAGTGAGTTTAATCCTTCTTGCAAAACCAACGCAATGAATCCAGCCTTTGAGCAAGTTTGAGGTAAAAGCTATTGCAATAGATGGATGGATAGTGATTCAGATGTAGTCCCTTGGGTTAACTTTCTCCCTGGTCAAAAGTTTCATCCACGCCCATTTCAGGCACTCCTACACTTACAAAGAACTACTCCCTCTCCAACCAACTTGAAAACATGTCTTGGGAGGAAATTTCAAGACTTTTGGAGTAAATATGTCCCACACTTCAGGATCTAAATATTCATCCTTGCAGAAAGGGAGGTAAAAGCAGCAAACTAACTTATTTTATAAGCATCTTCAGCCCGTAAATAGGTATTTTCTAGGGAGAAAGTAAGTGCAGTGGTAGTAAATATTATTTGCGTGTACTAAAGTTACCCTGAGATAGAACAACTCAAGTGAGTAATACACTTTAGGACATAAGCTCGACCTCGAAGATGCAGATTGCGATTTAACATTACTTCAATAATATTTTTACAGGTTTTGACCCTTCTCCCTATCTCTCTGGGTCTGGTTAGTTGGGTTTGCTCGTCTTTCTTTCCTCTACCTCCAGCTTTTTAGACCCTTGAGAAACCAGACTTCAATAATGTCCTTGTGGAAATAAGTTTATATCGTTAAACTTTTGAAGTTCTAGTGAGTAAACTGACTTAAGCTTTTGGGTCGTTGTTGATGTTAGTTGGACGTTTTACTTCACAGTTGGACTACTTCGTAGACTTTTTATTACCCGGTTTGATCTGCAATGGCAGTCACTTAGTTCTTTCTTTATAACTTTGCAAAACCTATGAAAAGCTCTGGACTAACTGGGCTAATGTGTATGTACATATAGCTTAAGTGTGCTGTACGTGCTTTTGCTTGGCTGGTTGACTAAACGCCTTCAAGTTTGTAAAGAGCTAGCATATTGTTAGCTCTCTTTATTCACTCTCTTTAATATTAATAGCTGTATTTTTTTACTGAGGCAACAGTAAGCAATTACAAGTAGATATACCTACTACTATTGGCTGGCCATTAGCTCAATCAACCAACTCCTTATGTGGAAATTGTTAGATAACATACTAGATTAGTTTTTTCAAGTGCCACGTGAAACAGTTACAGTTTTCATTGTCTGACGTCAATGGGCTGTTGAAAGATTCATTGTCTTTTGTGAGTTAGACTTGATAAATCCTGTTTTGAAAATTTATCATGATTTCCTTCACTCAGTGGCTCATAAAGGACAATATTTTTCTCTGCGGGAGACTCCATTTGGAGAGACACAAGGGGAATATTATTTTAGTAAAGACAAAGGATGATACATGACAGGGAAAAGGTCACTTGGTACTTTAGCCAGGCAGAGAAAGAAGAAACGGGAGAAAGCTCTTTTGTCTCAAGACAAAATAGTATACGAATGAAACATAAAATATGAGACTGGGAAAGAGCATATCATAAAATGGTACTGTTGCCACTGGGATACTTCCCATAGTCTGTCGAGGAATCCTTTAATTTCGTTATATGAACTACTGTGGTGATACTTGTATCAAAGCCAGAGCCGAATAGATGTAGGTTTTCCCTTACCAAACATTGAAAGTCCTGTTTGGCTGTTTCTGTATGATGTTAAAAGTCACGGCGATGAGTTTTGTACCTTTAGGAGGTATGGTAGTATTTTACTGGGTGGATATATTGTCCATTACAAATTGTAATATTTTGAGAGAATGTTACAGATAGGATGATGGTGGAAAGAGAGAAAGAATATAACAAGATCCATGCCGCAGGTATATTAAACATCGTTATCATAATTATTATTATAAAAAGCAAAAGTAAAATCATAGTTAAGTCTAGTAAAGTAGCAAAAAACCCACCCGCAGAAGGATTTCAGCCTCGAGTTTACTTATCAAAAATATAAAAAGGATAAAAGTGTTTTAATGGGGTAAAAAAGATGCCATTCGAAGAGATGTATTCGTAGCTATAAAGTGGAGTTTATGGTACGTAGGTGTGAGTTTTTTTAAATGCTGTAAATACATATGGTTAAATTGGAAGATTTTGAACTTACCGATGGATTTTTGTTGTTCTTCCAAAGTAAGGAGTTTATGTTGCCAATAAACCATTAGGGCAATGATGGCCATAATGGCCAAAAGGACCAAGTTGGATGCCCATTTGGACCACATCACCGTCCTCATTCCTCTCTCCTTCTGAAAAATAAGGGGAAAAAATACAATCACTCCCTTTATTTTTAAGGTCCATTGCCTCCCCCTTTCCACTTGAAAATGCCCATTTAAACTTAATCTACCTCTGAAGGAAATCAATTTCAGAATAAATATGTTTGTAGAGTGTTGTAAATACAGGTTATATTTAAATTTAATATTTAAGGTAGCTCTCGTCCTGCCGGTATTAAACTCAACAGTCACAGTGTACTACCACTAAAAACCTTCTGGAGGAATTCCCATCCGTCAAATCTCTCATATTCATTCCGACATCCAGGTTGTATGAGCTGGCACGATTCCTTCCCTTTTATGACCTCTGACTCGCCATAAAGATAAAAGATACAGCCACGTTTTCAATTTCAATTTAAACTTTACCCTCTCTCGAGCCCTGAATCTGTTAAATCATAAACGAGGTATATGCAGAACTCGACGGGAAAAAACTTTCCCCCATTGTTATAAAATAACATAACATTCCAGTTTCAAAAAGCTGTAGCCAAGTACATAACATAAATGCTGGCTAATAGAAGAGCCAAAAAGTGAAAGTTGGTGAGTGAGTACCTTCGCAGTGACTGACTTTCACCAGAAAGCTCTCCACCTTCTTTCCTTCTATCTTTGGTAAAAGTAGATGGTAGAAGGATGTGTTACACGGAGAGTCAGTAGACTATCACCAAATGACTGAGTATGGTTTAGGGACTAGATGGGTAAAAACTACATAAATTCGGTAGCTAAAGACTCAGCCAAAAGTTCCCTGCAGGGAAGTCATCTTTTCACCCCGGTAAAAAAATAAGTCAGTTACCCAGTATCGTATTAACACCAACCAGACAGAACCCGAACGTAATAACAAGGATTAGGTCGAAGGTCTCACTCCCTTTTAATAACAGAATGGAACTAGGAAGAGGACATGAACGCGATGAAAGAGCCGGAGGGCTTCCTACACATCCTGGCAATGTGAAGAAATTCTCTACCTTCTTATTATTCTAGATAGTCTTTCCTTATAGTTTTCTGGATAGTCTTTATTTATAGGTTTTTTTAGAGAGTCTATCGTTAGGCTTCTTGATAGTCTATATAATATTGCAGTGGCTAGTCTATTGGTTTATTCCTGTTGCAAGAATTTAGTTGATATCTTGAGAAAAACTTTTCCCGAACGTGTCTGTCTCTTTTTCTAATAGGGGACACTTTTTGTATAAAGTTATCCTTGGCTTCCACTACACCCACTCCCTTGCCTTGTCTTGCCTCTATTCTCACAAGAAGTAAGATCTTGGCCAAACAAATAGGATAAATCTCTCCAAGGATTAGCTCTGCGAAGTGTGGTAGTAGTGATAGTACGAGTAAATGGCACCAGTTCCTTAGTTAGTTATATCATAATACAGCATAACAATTGAGTCCCAGTCAGTAAGAATCAAAATTCTGAAGATATACTGTCTAAAAGTAAGAATAACGATGGTGGTTATGATAAAGTTCACAGCTAGTAGTAGTATTATTAGTATTGTATTATTTTTATGGGAAGTTGACAAGTTGTGATGATATGTTTACTCTTCAGCCCCGTATTTGCTTTCTTGGTTGGACCATTATCCATGTTTGTCACTCAAATTCATAGTGACTTTCTAGTTCTAGGTTTTATTATTATCTGGTTCCTAGTATAAATAATGATATTGAATTTTTTTAAAGATCCTTGCGATATGTTTTGTATCTCCTATTGTAAACGAGATGGTCTTTGTACTTGGGCTGTTCCCCCTTCCTCAACACCTTCAAGGGACTGAGGCTGTTGATAGTGTGATACTTCCCCTTGTACGACAAATGAGGAGAAAGCCAAAGAAGAAGGTTGCCTTGTGGGAGGTCCTTCTTTGCTTGAAGTAATTTGAAAGAGACTTTCTCCAGCGATAGAATTACTAAGATGGATGACAATGAAATGGTAGTAACTGAACCCACAACGGAACTGGCTTGAATAAGACCACCATTGATACTCAATGTTGTTAATGAAGTACAAGTTAGAATGAAATGATTTTTTTCTGAGAGCAGTTGGTTTCTAGCGTAGAGTAGAGACGTTTCAAGGTCCGAGGTAGGTCTAAGAATACGGGCTGAGGTTCACTCTGGCCGACTTTTATTCCAACCCGTTCGCCACCACCGCCTGGGCAATACTAGTATCTTTCCAAGAGTAACTGTCCCTACATATCTGAACTAGCAAGGAGCACCCGAGTAAACTGAGGACCCAGCAGTAGTATTAGAGTGAATTCTATGCTTTCTCTGCCTTTCTGGGCATCATAACATAACCATAAGCGATACTGTACGTA
This sequence comes from Hydroisotoma schaefferi, assembly GCA_034682405.1. NCBI lineage: Eukaryota > Metazoa > Arthropoda > Collembola > Entomobryomorpha > Isotomidae > Hydroisotoma > Hydroisotoma schaefferi. The sequence continues at coordinate 50,240 of JAQFZX010000028.1, read as the reverse complement.
CAGTGCAGTGTAGAATGGAACTGGAGTTTCATACGAGCAACTTGGCCAATTGTATCTCGTTCTGGGAGTACATTACAATAGTATGTGAAGCGAAGGATGGTGGCCTAATCTTACAATCCAATCCACCCAGTGCGTAGTAAAGGAGCCTTGTCAGAGTTTTACGGGAAGAAAGCACGTCAACGAGTACAAGGAAATGTCTAGCTTTTATAAAGTTAATGGTATCTATCGTCTACGTACGAATATGTTAGGATGGAGCAGAAACCAGTTTTTCTATCTAATATTAGATTCATTACCTCAACGGTTTGCTTTTTGGATTTTATTGGTAGCAAAAAACTAATCCATCTCGTATCTATCTGTCGTTTTTTTCTACATTCTGGATTTCGCATCTTGTTATGTTCTGTAGGCTGAACTTGTGTATCATATACTTTACGTACTTTATCTATCCAAGTTTTTTATCTCCTTGAACTTTACTTTCTATCGACCTTCCTGCACAAAACTGACAGACATATTGGCATCTGATCTGCAAGGTTTCTAACTTTAGTATTAGATTTAGATTTAAAATGTACTTACTTATTTATACTGCGCTAGTATAGCTAATATCATGTTGACATTCTTTAAAAAGAAGAAATTGAGAGTTTTTGTCCATAAATACGTTGACTTCTATCATAGTTAATTTTACAGGGGGAAAGGACAGAACTGGTTTAAGGAAAATACCAATGAGCTCAGTCACTCAATGTCGATGTCAATGTAAAGAGTGGATAACACAAATAGCTTCGTTCCAGATTGCTCAACTTCTATTTAAGAACTTGTCACGAAGGAAATGAAATGAAATCTACTTATGGGACATCAAGCCTTTTCTCCATTGCTTGAGTTTAAGAACGTTTTTGGTTAAGTAAAAAAATTACCATCACTTATTTTTAACCAGCATACACAAACCAATATCATTGTTTACTTTTCACTTTGGAAAAAGGAAACCACAATCTAATTAATATCGACGAAACCCATCATGACCAATCTTCCTAAGATTTTTAGGATGGCCGATTGTAATAATAATAATCTCTGAACAATATCAACCTTAGTTTTAGCAGTTGCGTGGGCTCCAGTAAGGTAAGTATAGGAAGCAGGATTGACCATGACATGGTGAACCTAGGGATCAGATTGAAATCCTATTACCACTTCTTCCAGAAATGATAACAATAAGTCCCAGATAGGCCAGAAAGTCATGATCTGTTTGCTTTATTTCATCCCACCCAGCCAGCCAGCCATCCATTCATTGAAAAAAGCCAACCAGATCACTATCACTTTAGCTTCCCCAGGCCGGAAAACAAAGTGAGAATACCACAACAAAAAGCAACGAACTATACCCACTACCATCATACCTACCTACAGACAACAGTAGTAGTAATACCTGCATAAAAAACCTATTTTAAAAAAGGCTACGGTACCCTTATCATATCCCTGAAACATACCATTCGCATTCCCTCCTATCCTTCCCAAAGGACAACCAAGTTGATGTTCACCTCGGGTCGGCATGAATAAAGTCGACGACTTAGAGAAAACGCACGTACACCAAATCAGCATCCTACCAGAAGAATACTGAAACTGAATACCTATCTCCAACCTAAATACACACCATAGAATATTTATTCAAGCTTTACAAAATACACAAGAGTAAGCTAACGTTTCTATGCTTTACTTTTCTGTATTAAATTAAATATTGAGGTTAATCAAGGCGAAAGGTAAAAGTAACCCAACCCAACTTTAACAGGTTGGTTACCAACCGATTTCTAGCCAGCCAGCCCCGGCTTGCTCGTTAACACAATTATTACAAAAGTCCAAGCCGTTTCACCACTACCATCACCAACTGCTACATCGATATACAAAAAGTAGTCACCCAGAAACCAAAGACCCCACCGTACATGTTATTCTGTAAGTAAAGACCCCAACTTTCAACTTTCTCTTCTGAATAAAAGAACTGAGACTTTTTCCAAGGGTTCGATAAGGAGATAGAGCACGAGCCCGGAAATAAGATGGTATGAGGGTTGGAAATATTATGGAAAAAAGTAGCACAGCGAAGAGAAACATATTCAGAGGGAGATAGGCAGCGTGATAAGGGACACTAAAGTATATGGATCAAGGGAAAAGAGTAAGTTGGCCTAATAAACAAAATAAATTGGACATGAATCGAAGGAAGGCCCAAGTTACCTAATAAATTCACACTTTCTCTCCAATACGTTTTCCATACTCGACTACTCCATGGAAGGAAAGATGATTATAGAAGATAGGAGTAGTTGGAGCTGGAGAGGAATACAAATTCAACCCTACTTCTGCTTGGATTCAAGAAAATACAAAAAGGGGTTTAAACTTAAATCTCTTTTCTCTTGTATAACTTTCTCCTTTCACCAAAGTATTAGTCGTAGGAGGTATTATTATGAAGGAAGTCTAGCCTTATTCTAGATAGCTTTTACTTACTTTTGGGCAACTCATCTACTGTTGTGAAGAATAAGGGCCTGACGGAGGTTCTTATCATGGATGGACAATAAATAGAGTGAGTGAGTGAAGCAAGAGTGTAAAATGAAAAGAGTTGAGCTCTTCGATTCAAAATCCAAACTGCCTTTTGAGATGAAATTCTTTGGAAATATAAGAACACCTTGAGAAATATTACTAGCTTTTACTACGATGTACTGTGAAGAAGAAAGACCAGGAGGGCTAGAGAAAAACAGGCTGAGAGTATGATTTTGAATTGTGAATGAAGATAAAAACGATATAAAGTGAAAGCAAAGCTTAAAACCGGCTAAGCTTCCTGGTATAATATTCCAACACTGGGTGTGAGTATACGAAGGGAAGAATCATAGAATAATGGAGTTTGAATTCTATTACATTTTTCTGCAGGGCTTGCGAATATCTTGGTTATATTACTTACTAGCATATAGAATACAGGCTGATGTCTACACGTGGTTGTAATTTATGTGGATCAAAAAACATGCTTATGTAAATATAAATGCGAATTAAATATGTAGCATACCGACCAAGAGGTCTAAGTCCATATACCAAGCGACAGATTTGCCTTAGGACTTTCTCTGATAGGTAGCCGTATTTCAAGCTTCGCATGTTCCTTTCTAGTTCGGTTTATTATATGTTTTAAAAATATGCATGCATAGCTTTTGGATTCAATACATTTGTATTCATATTCGTGGTACATGAAATCATGGAAGGATTTAAGGAGCATCATATCCCAAGCTTTCAAATCTAGGTCCTACTGAGGTAATTTTCAGTAGTAAATAAATTTCGAATTCAGAGAACCGGACACAGTTGGCGAGAAACGAAATTTGTAACACAGCTACTGCGATAAAAATCTCTGATGCACTTACTTTTACCTCCATTTCACAGTGGAATGAGGCATGCATTACATTATGTAGTAAAGTAAATACAAAATCTAGGATATTTCACTAACACAGGTACGAGAGAGGCATATTCATCATTCATCTCTGACCTTAGAATATATTCTGTTGTTGGTTTATAAACATTTACTACTCTAAGTCTGGTGAAAGTATGGGCTGAACAGTATATTGCAACTGACGTGTTTTATGCGTAGGTATATTATTATTATTACCATTGAATGGTATACACGGTAGTTCATGCACGAGCTAATCGTAGAGTTCCATCCATGATGTTAGTTTAGTTCCAGTGGTAGTAGTGACCCGTGGAAATATCTTTATGGAGATATCCATATCAAGTAGCCATTGCCATTTCTCATGGCCCCGTTATGTATGTCCCGATAATTTCAACCTTTCCTTTATCCCTCCTTGCGTGGTGATGGACCATGATAGAAACATATTTTTATGTAAACATTTCAAGCCCCGGGTAGTCCTTGTTTGCACTGGTTAGGAATGATATTACAAACATAGCGCAGCAGTATTGTGATATACTAATGTAGATTTGTTATACTTGACATTTACTCTATCAGTAATTGTAATGGAAGTCTGAGACTACACGCTTGTCGGCCCTTACCTCAGTCGTTACTTTAAAGTATGAGTGTAATAAAACCATGATTTAAATAGAATTTTTGTTATTAAACTACACCTTGATTCAACCCGTATTTTTCTACGGCCTGCAGCTGTCAATTTTCATGAAGTCATTAATATTTCCTTTAAACGAATGCTTGAACGCAAAAGTAATAATTTAGACTTTATAATCATAAGCTAAATACTTGAGGTTTTACATTTATAAGTTTTGATAAACCTTTTACACTGGTTGAAATTAAATGAATGAAAGCCATCACAATTAATTCATTACAAAATAAACGCAACCGTAGACTTCTTTTCACAATCAATTTACAAGGAAGAGAAATATATTTAAAATCCTGCATTAAAATTAAAGAAGCCTGTCTAAATCTTTTTCTACTATTCTACTTTTTCTTTACACTTTTCAACCTTGCTAAGTTTAAGTCCGCAACTTAGCTTAGCAAGATAAGAAATCCTTCCAACAACCAACCCTTATCGGAACACTCCCCTACTTTATTACATTTTCATCCCATAACTAAAATGGATGATCAGACTTTTTTTTGTTACCTGAACTCAATAAAGATTTCGCCGATCACAGCTAGTGTCTCTTTTTATACAGAGAAAGGATAAAACTAGACCAAGTGTTTTTCCCAAAAAGTAAGAACAAGAGCGTAATCAAGAATTACAAAAGCGACGGGAAAGCAGGTACTTGGCCAACTTCTTTTCGTATAAAAGCGTTTTGCTTCTTCAGAGTAAAAAAACCGTTTCAAGGTAACCATTCAGCAAAAGGGCTGAAGTGGAACTTTTTCATTTGAAAGAAACCCTAGAAAGTTACAAAGTTAACGTATTTTTTTCCCAAAATCTTGGTTATCTTGCTGCTGCATTGCATTGTTTAAAAAAATGTAAAGATCAAATAAAAACATTCCCCAACTCTTCTCCGACCAATAAAGTTCTCTTTTATGAACGAGGTAATCATGTGAAATCGTGTTGAATCTGGGCCGAAAGTTCCTTCATCACTCACTTTAGGCTGTCCGTAAGAAAGATGAAGTGGTAGAGTAATTGACTCCTGGAGGAGAAAGTTGTCTACCGCAATCAACTTCACCAAACCGCAGCAAAAGCTTTAATAATAATATGTATAATTTCAGTACACAGATAATATTTAAACGTATCCACACGTCGTTATTACCATTTCAATTAAAATCCTTCAGAAGGTAAAGCTAAAGCTGCATGTTAAAGTTTAGTAGGAATCCCACCCAAAATCCTGACTGAAATAGTGTTAGATATGCATTATAAATTTAATTTTCAAATGAGTCAGCTTCCAGGATTAATCCTAGACAGAGTAGGCAAGTTGGCATTGTAAAATACAATAGGATGAAGAAGAGAGCTCTCACCCTAGGTGGAAACAGCTTGGGCTTAAACGGAGTTTAATATAAAGCCCTATCTTCAAACTTTCTATCAAGACACAGACAAAATAAATCTGCAGCTGTAGCAGAAGTGGAGGGTTAGCTCTCACAGTGAGTACAAGTTGAATCTTAAGCCTTGATTAAATATTGGATTCACAATAAGTAATTCAGCCTGTAACCAAAGCATTTGAAGGGCTTAGCATACTTCCTGCCAATTACATCCATGCAGTGGAGGATATTAAGAAGTCAGTTTGGGCCTATAGGTTACCCACCAAACTGAAGTTTCCAATGTAACTGGACGTTAGTTCCTGGCAAGAGCAAGAGGGGAAAGTTCTGTTACTTATTCTAAGAGTAACCAACCGGGTAGTATGCAAGTTGCCCTTTATACTACATACTTCAGAAATCGGAATACATCCCAAACTTGATAACTCAACGCAGCCGCATACTTACCATAAATGAACTTGAATTGAAAGGTTTCGGCAGCTGGGAAACTACCCGCTTCTCCCTCCAAGCTACCCGGAAAGTCCCGATCTAAACTTTCACACATATATTTCACGGGGAGAAACACTACTAATGATAACTTCTCTTTCTATCTAACCTACTATCTCTCCTTAAATAAGTAGCAGTGAAAGGGGAAAAGATCGCTCGGTATTTTGTTTTGACTCTGACTCACTCTGACTAATACTAATACTCTCTGTATCTCCTTACTACTACATGGTATGTATTATCATATTATGATTATCATGCGAAAACGTCCCCTCACTTATTACTATGTCGAAAGTTTGTTACATGCACACGGTTAGAAATATGTGAACTTACACGCTACTTGCTTTCCCATCCAAACCTTCCTTCTCCATTGATACTTACTCCAAAATAAAAAGTGTTACGCCTTTCCACTCTATTACATTACACAGGAACAGTTCCGTTTTACCCGCAGACACTGTACCTATTGAACACTTTACTAAACTTACTTTTTTTAAAACTTCTTTCATACCAATTTTGTTGGGGTTCTTACAACAAAACGCAGCAGTAGTATCAGATTGGTATTGTTTAATATTTTAATTATAACTTTTTAAACATTTAATTCCAATCCAAAGTAACAACCCCGATATCGGGGGACCGTGAAGTGAAATCCCAGTAGTGAAGGGCGACTCAACACGGTTCATTCGTACGAAATATCTTCATATCTAAATACTAAATATACGTTTCTGTATACCGTATTTCGTACTCCATTCCCTACTCCCAAAATCAACCCACCTACCTACTTACTGCAAGCTTTCTCTACGTTATACGTATATCTAATCTATGCCTTTACTAACCGTACTTTCACACAGACGCGAAAAAATTGGCATTCACCCTTTCATATGTTACTGGAGAGGCATTTTATACATATTTGTATTCTTCTCCAGATATGTTTAGATAACTGGCCTCCCAGTTTGAACAATATCTTATGAGATGATGTGATGTGTTTTTTTGGAATCATCCTTTCCGTTCGGTGGTTTACTTAACTTGCTACACACATCAGAGAGACTGCCAAACCCAATTTCCACTACCAGTCAACCAACAGAACATCCCACATCAACTACTACGGTCGATCACTTAGCTACTGAATCCTAGTATACATATCATCCTATAAAATTAAGCTGTTTAAACTACCAACGGTTACTTCCTTGACGGTTTAAAACATTTGCTCCAACATCTCAACCAAAGAGCAAAGACATACAAACTTTCTCTCACAAAATAAATCATTACAAAAAAGCAAAGGGTTGAGAGCTCCCCAAGTTTCTAAGGCCAATAACGGAATATCAAGAAATGAAAGGAAACCCCGAGGATGAGAAGTCAAACTGAAATAGTCAAAGAAAGTGAGCTATCTCCCTACTGATAAAATCTTGTTGTGTATGTCGACAGTTTTTTTTCTGCATTGGGTGACTTGATCCTAAATTCAATCTAAGAGTAAGTAGAAAGACTGCTGAAAGTACGTGACTTGACGGGGAAAGAGTTCTGGTGGTGGTTTAGGGACGAAGATTTTTCCGACAACTACGGAGAAAGTCGTCCAATGATCTTATAGCGGATGAGAGTTTTACCCCTTGAAAGAGTCATCCTTTAGGTTGGAAATAGCTTTAACAACGATTCTGATAGTGAGAGTGGTGGAAAGAAAAATGTGATTTTATTCATCTATAGGGACCTCAGTAAACGGAAATGATTCGGGTGTTTAGCGTGTGTGCAAGACTTGAAGGACAATTATTAATGAGCTGATGGGAGGAAGTTTAAGTTGATAAAAAGGTGTAATTAAAGTACCCAAGGGGAAGAACACTATTATTGTTTATAGGTTTTGGGTAAAAGTTTATTAAATGGTTTCGAGTTGGTTGTGCATCAAATTGGGGTAGAAGAACGGTAATTATAGTATAGTTGGCAGTGGCAGTGTACTGTAAATTAAAAGGGTTAACAGTAGTTTGTGACATTGAAAAAGTTTCGTTCTACAAGGTTTGATTAGAATAAGGTGAAAGTTAGCTGACGGTTTGGGTAAAAAGGACATAAATACTTGGAAAAAGTTAGGTTACAAATTTAGAAAACTTTTAGTAAAAAGTTAATGCAAACTTCAAACAACGATATTGCCAAAATTAAGAGGAAACTGTCTTTCTTGGAACTTTGTACAAATGCAGTCAAAATCAGTACAATTAAGTTAAAATACCATATGCCACTGAAATGAAGAATGTTTTGTTTCACTAGTTAAACCTAATGACAATTTAAAATATTGGAGATGTTCAGGATTTAAAATTGTACAGTATTGATTCCCTGGTACAAAACAAATCTATAAATTCCATCCACAGCTATCAAGCAGCCAACCGTCCTTTATTTTCCCCGTGTGTGGAGAAAGCTCAATCTAAATCCTTTAATTATAATCAATTATGGACGCTTTCGGATTAGGTCCATTACCTCCAGGATGGGAAGCCAAAATTGAGCCAAAAACGGGAAGAATGTAAGTTAAAAGTCTGGAAAAAGTATAGAATTTAATCAAACTACAGACTCAAACATTTAAATGTTCAACCTAGCTTCACACGTTGCATGACGTAGTTCTAAATCCACCACTTAATTCGTAATCTACCATTTTATGATAATTCACCCTCTACCAAATCCTACAAGTAGTACATAGTAGAATAAGGTCCAAATTACATTAGCAAAATCTGATGAAATGTTAATCACTTTCCTAGCTCCATGCTCCTTCGGATTATTAAACGATATGCAAACTGCTAGTAATAGTAATCCTAGTAAATTGAACAGGTAAATGTTCCGAGCTCTCATTTTGATTATAATTTTAAAAGCCTACAAGCCCCGAAAACAAATTCTGAAATCATGTAAGAAATTGAAAAACTTTCGCCCTTAATTTTTACGACAATGAAGATGAAAGTTCTAAAACGTTGCATGTCATCATCGCATTCAGTCTTGTACCAACAAAAGCAACATTTCCCAAGGCAGAGTCGGAATGAAAAAATAAGGCTTACTACGTGATTAGATTTTATGCAATTGCAAACCATAACATTTTACAACAAGGTAATTCACACTTCATATTGCAATAAGTCCGATTTAGAATCAGCTTAGCCCCATAAAGAAACACACATCAAAAACCTCTCCAACTACATACATTACTCAACCCTTGAAGCAACGTTAAATGATTTTTATCCCGATTTGTATCCCTCCATGTCCTTATTAAACCGTAAAAAATAATACAAGTAAGCATCACTTTACCTTGACATGCTTGACATTTGATTAATCTGACTGTGAAATGAACCAAATAGGCACCCAAGGCCGGAGTTCCTTCCTCTTAGATGGAAAAAGTTACAGCTTTATTTAATTCATAGTCAATTTTCATCCTGGATAATTGAACTTGTGACGATCCCATTAAACAAGCATTCCTCTCGCCCATCCATTAAATAGAGATGCTAAGTGATTTCTATTTTATTTGTTAGGGATGCTTTAAAATTTGTGCGTATTATGAATAGGAGCTTAATTGATATGAGAAGTAATAGTTCGGGAACGCGTATCCCTTTAATCAAATCGTATTCTAATGCCCAGTCAGTCAAAATTAATTAGATTGACTTGTCCTAATTTAACTCACTCGAGAGCCCACCAACCATACCATTAGCATTAGCGATGACATTAGTCCATCATTGTCATTTACTCATTTAGCTACTCACTCCCTCCGTCCTCTTATCCATTAGAACTTTTATACGGTATCAATCCTCTCTATTTTGCTAATTAAATTAGGGACTTTGGGAATTCTTTCGATGCATGCGATATTTTGTACGGATTCTAAGAGATATCAAACTTGTAGATATTTCAAACTAGAAGTTCGCACTATCGCGTTTATTCACCGTTGACGGTTGTATAGTTTATTTACTAATGCGGTTCATCAAATTTGCAGTAGCTAAGCACGTTTATGTACAATATCACGCTAAACCGAAGCTGGTAAATTTTACCTCAGGAAGTTGCATATTAAATTCTAACGTGAAACTAAAACTTCAAATTATTTATGATATGTCCCCTGTCCGATTTGAACACAAAATCACATCATCTTTAAACATTCATGGTTTATTGAATGACAACTTAGTTTTGCAATTTTGCTTTGCAATATTATGACGCAACACTTGACCATAATTCCAAGAACCTCCACGATAAATTATTGTAAATAATTCTTGCGATTTATTATTTCAGATATTTTATAAACCACACAGCCCGCAGTACAACATGGGAGGATCCAAGATTAAACTTCATCCCAACTCCACCATACCACATTGCCATAACCCAGCCTACAGCTTACTTCGAGGTCAGTTATAAATATGAAGTATTCCAGTTCTACGTAGGAAATACACTGCATCTCGTAATGAGTGTTTAGTTTCTCTGCTATACATAATGCATACATAGTATTTCACTCCAGCTCGCTGTATATTTATGTTAAAGGGATTTACTGATTTACATGACAAGTCGAATTCATTCATCGTGTACAAGTGCAAAAAGCTTCAAAGCAAAGTCAACGTTATCGAAAGGCTTGAGTTGTATGACTATTGTATGCATACAAAACCATGATTGAAATAAATGATCGGATCATCCATCGTATCCCAGTTTTATTATCTGCATAGCAAATACAGATGGCTTTTGTCACTGCTACTGCTACTGGAAACTGGAGTAAAGATTTCTGAATCCTTGAGCCTATTCAATACGTCTACAGTATAATAAATATTCGCCCTTAAGTCTATCACTATGATATTTATTTAGTTGCTGGTATTTTAACACTTTTACCTCATAAACTTCAGAGAGATTTAAATTTAAACGTAAGAAATTTAAACGATTTTTCTAGTTCAACATACTAAGAAAAGAAGGGTCTGTAAAGGGAGAAAGGGCTCAAAGAAACTCTTTTATTTTATTCTGTAAAATGAAACTGATTTATTCTAAACCGTTTGCGGTAAATTCTGCAGAATACAATTTCAGGTAAATACCAAACGTGCCAGTTGCCAGCAGAGTCAAGAGTAAAGTTATTGTAGGTTTTATCTGAAATTTCAAATGATACAGACAGACTAGGACCAGTGAATGATGTTTTAGTTTTAGTTGAGTTGAAAAGAGAAAATAAATGGAAAAATATGCTAATGAGAGAAAGGGTTTCATGAATTTCAATGAGGGCCCTCTAGTTATTTTAGTACTGCGAAAAGTGACATGGGGCTTTTTCCACACACTCTCTAACCCTGCTAATTCTTTTTTGGTTGCCGAAAGAGTAATAGTAGCAGTTGTAGTAGTAGTAGTAGTAGCAGTAGTAGTAGTAGCAACAGTAGTAGTAGTAGTAGTAGTAGTAGTAGTAGTAGTAGTAGTAGTAAAAGTAGTAGTAGTAGGAATAGGAATAGAAGATGTAATAGTCGTATTAGTCGTAGCTTTTTGCAACAGCTTCTTGAGCACGCTTACCAGTTTAGTCCTAATTTTATTTGACACGTATTGCGCATTTAATTTTCGATTTGAGCGATAAATCACAAAAAGTTAGTCACAAGTCTACCCCTCGTTCCATACAGAGTACCTCTAAATCCCAACCTTTCTCACTTTCTGGTTGGAATTTTGGAATCACGATAAATGGTCATGGAAAATGGAATGGAGTCAGTGTAAGCAACGTAAATTCTTGAACATAGTGCTAGCTGTGCAGTGTAATGATTCTAACCAATGTTTAAAGTTTGAACCTTGGAATTTAATTTTATCACCTAATTTTAAAAGGTAGCATCACCGTATATGCCAAAAAACTGTAATGATGTTTAACAAATCACGATCTTATATGCACGGGATTCATCAATACAAAAGAGAATATTTTGCAATAGTTTTCGTTTCGTTAAAGGTCCACTTCTACTCATTTCATTGTAGAGCCTATACTACGTTTAGTTGGAATTTTGAAACCTGCACCATTGTTTCCTCAATTAAATAACTCTTTTTCTATTCCTCTATGTTCAGTCTATAATCTGTTATAATTCGGTTCATTAAATATTAACTTGATCTTTAGTTTTCAAACCACCCAGAACCAAACAAGGTTTCATGATTAATGTGTCTAGAATAAGCAGGAAAAGCATTATTTTTTATTAAAAGGTTAGATCTGATTTGAAAGTAAACACCCGAACAAAGCGAAAACAATGAAAGTAATAATTACAAAGAATATGCATCTAAACTGCGTACATACTCTTATGCTAGGCGTACCCACTTTGTTTACCTTATCATCAATATCCACATTAAACTTCCGATAGATTGATAGGTGTAGGATTTTTGTTGTAAAACGGTCAGTCGAAGAAAATAAAATAAATTGTTTTGCTGAACCACCTGGGTCTCCACTATCTTGCTGAAATGCGTTACTTTCGCATTTAAAGACCAACAGTTTCCAGAAATTCTTAGTACCAGTCTAGTCTAGTATTAAAAAAACAATAGCAGAGTCATATTCATGTAAATCAGTACAACTTTAGCCAGTAATGCCACAAGTACAGCACTATTATTGTAGTTGAAGGCAAATGCAAAACGATTCACCCTCAGTTTGGCAACTTCTTTTTTGGCAAAACCAGAAACCTAACATTGGCAACCGATTTAAATGGCGTTTTCAAAGTGACAAAAAAGTAATTTATGAAAATGCAAAGTGGCAAATTATCAAAAACAACATTTAGTCAGTTTATTATCTTACAACAATTCAACTCAGCTTCAACAATCTCAATTGATTGGAACCCTCTCAGCTACTTTTTTTAATCCAAACGTGAAATTGGAGAATTCATGCTGTATTTTTAACGTGTTGTTGCTCATTTTGTATGTTAATTAAAAATCTCCACATGTTTGAATTCGAATTATGGACATTCCCCATAAATCCATTATGCCATCCCTCTACAAAATTTGAAGTTCTAGGCTGTTTATTAATAGCCCTCTCATATACTCTCCAAACTCATCCTCTTCAGAAAAATATCCGTGTGTTGTGAAAAGTTGACCTTTCCTCTGACTGAGTATCGTAGAGCTCAGAGAATGAGCGAGGAATATGAGAATGATGCTGATAAGCTTATCATTTTTGCAATTTTGCCACTTCAGCGTTTTAAAAATTATAATTTTTTTCAGTTTTGCCACAGTGAGTTTTTGGTTTTGATTTTTAAGTTCGAATTTTTGCCAAACTGAGGGACTATACCATGCAAAACATTACATTTAAAAACATCGTCCATGTTGGCTGTAAATTAAACTTAAAGTTGTCATCTCTTTATTTAACTCATTCTCTGACTTTCTTGAATAGCTCTTTTCACATCCTCTTCTTGAATCGTTGAATTCATATTTGCATAACTTTCCCTTATTCACTACTTCGTCTGAGAAGAAATCATTGTTGACTTCCGTCCCCCATCTTTCTATCTATCTGCCAGCAGAAAGCGGTGCCACGGACTGAATCCAAACTGCTAAATAAGCATATTAAAAGAAGGTACAATAAAGTAAAAGTTGATAGAATGCCACTACTTGCCTCACATGTTGAAGACCGAAACTAAAACTACAGTCGTTCATAATCTTATTCATGCATATAAGTTAGGTATACTTGCATGAGATTTTGTCCCTGTTGTACAAATGCAAAAGTGCTTTGTCAAGTCCTTTTTCATAAATAATGAAAGCCTGTCTTCTAAAGCTTTTCTTTCTAATAAAAGTTTGTATTATTCCACCGAACTTTGTAAATTAGAGCATGTACCTCCAACAGAGCTACATTTATTTGATCTGACTAGAGAACGAACACTGTCACAAAGTTGTTTCACTTTATTCAAGAGAGTAAAAGGCAGATGGAGATTCAGGATTCCTTTTGCAGACTACCAAACATGGAGAAAGCAGTTGTACAATCTTATTAATAAAGACTTATTACCAAATCCATTGAAATATTCAAACTCTAAAAGGGTTGGAAACTTCATATCGTACATATAAGATACATAATGGTTCACTATGATGTTTTAATATGGTATGCAGAGAAAGCATAAGAAAGTAATGAACTGGGTGGAGTCGTTTCTTGTAGATTTATGAGATTTGTTCCGTGATTCAAATATCTTTGTAAAACGAAACTCCAGACATAGTAGCACCATTGCATTCCTATTAAAGTTAATGGAACGTTGTTTATCGCATTAATAATTTACGATAACAGGACAAAATATGATTAATCGGTCGTCTAATTAGTAGTCGGCTAAGCAGTCCATAATTCATGCCAAAGTGCCAACCAAACCAGTAGCCACTTGATAAAAATCAATTTGCCTAGATGCTTACTAAATCAGATAATAAGTGCTTTGGATTAGAAAAGGTCTAGCCCTAGAAGGGTAGCTCTAGTTCCTTTATCGCAGGTTTTCTATCGCTTAAACTATCCATCTTCTCCGCTAACTTCCGCAGTTCTAATCATAATTCATCAAATTAAAACACAATATAGTTTATAAATCCAAATGAGAGGAAAAACACTCAATGAAATACAACCTCAGCCGCAACCTTTTTGTTACTTTCCTATGCTGTTAGGCTGTGACACTTTTTCTCTAGCCCACAGCCCATTCAATTGGCTTTTTCTTACTTGAGTGCATCCTAGTTTTACGATAAGTGGACGAAAATAATTCAGACTACCTATACTACAAAAAGCAGCAAACCATTCATCGTTTATAGCAAAATTCTAAACAACTACTCCTAGAACTGCAAATGTTTCCATATAGCGGGCGCCCAGCAGTAATGTTTTAGACTTATCATGGACATGATTATATCCAATACTACTACACACTACAGAAGACTAAATTCCCCATTAGTTCTACAATTGCTTCAGAACCTCTATCTAGCCCATGATATATTTCATTATGTCAAAAAACTCCCATAATAATTGACAAATCGCTTTCATGAGATGGAAAAAACTCAGCTCCAGTGAGTGGAAGTAACAGAATTTGTGTTGGACAATTAGGATAAAATAGAATGATATTTCTTTTGCATCGTTGTTCTCAGGTTCCCGTCCTTTCACCCTTCGTTAAAAATTTACTCAGCCCAGAATGACGTGCTGTTGTTTTTCCCATTATCTCTTAATGATTGCAATCTAACAGCACAAACAAAATCACCCTTGATCAAACAGGGTGCTTGGCCCAGTGAACTGAACGGAAGAACGAATAATGCAGCCTTTAATTAATTCAACTCGGTTTAATACTTGAATAATATATTTTGTGTTAGGCGGAACTTTCACCTTGAGCTTAGCGTTCGAAACGGTTGGGTTAATATTCTTGTAAATCTTTAAGCCAGTGATGGACTATTTGTCAATACATTCCACCCAATTTTTCTACCATAACACACCCTTTGTATTGGGAGAAGTGAAAGTTTCTGGACGATCCAATGCCTTTAAAACATTTTGCAACATTATATCACATTTTTACCGTGTAGTTGGTTAAATCATGTCTCAATAAAGTTGTTATAGACCTAAGATACTTTTTAACGTTTTTCATTGATTAGAAACTGCTTTCCTGACAAATTACTACGGTTTAATTTTCGTTCTTTATGTGTGGTTAGTTTTTGCAATAGTTGGATTGGGCTGTAGCGGACAACAAAAAGTGGAAAAAAAGGTCTAGGTAGACAAGCAAGCTATTAATCACTATCAATTTTTAATGCCACCAGATGAGAAAGTTCTTTTTACTAGCTTTCCTGCTTGTGTCCAGCCCCCTTGTAAATTCTAGAATATCCCTCACAACCAACCTGACTTTACTTGCATCTTTTATAATGTGAACTATCGTGTAGGATTCCAGAAAAGTTGGTGCTTACGGGTGATTTATAGGTTTATTTAGTTGTATCAACAACAAGTTCAAGTAAGCTTGGAAAAGCTGCCTTTCTATTAATGCCATATAAATTTAGTACGAATGTCCGGACGCCACAGATGAATGAGACAGTATTATAGGAATGGAAAGCTGTTACATTATAAAATTCCTATTAACAGATCTATCTTCTTGTTTGCATTTCATATAGGATACCGGTGGGAGCCGTTGGTCAAGTCCTGTGCCAAGTCTTCGGGGATTCACGCTAAACAGAAGAGGCTCTTCACCAAGACTTGGTGGCTCTCCACGAATAGCACCCTCCCCAATTGTACCCCCGAGAAACGTTAGAAATGAGCAAGTAGTTTTAGATCCGAAACCAGTTCTAGGCTTTGCTTCTTCCGTGACCTCATTCGGTCAACAGACGCAAAGCAGTGGGGGTCTTGGCGTCAGTAGAAATGATCACTTGGACTCTGAACGAGCAAGCGGGTCTAGTGGGATTAGTAGACTTCGAGCCTCAAGTATCGGAGCCGATGGTAATGTTCCTCGCCACCAATTTATCAGTGGAGGAATCAGTGGGGGTGGCTTCAGTGGGGCTTCTCTTAGCAATAACATTCCACCAAGTTATGGAGAATTTGGCTCAGCCGAACCCCCAATGGAAAGGCCCCAGTCCGCAAGGTCCTTCTGTAGCGTCTCCTTATGCGGAGTTCCATCGAGCTTCCTTAGTACATGCGATACGGAGACTGCATTTCGGACCGTTTCCTCTTTATTTCCTACCGCCGGGGAGCCTCATATTCGACATTTATTTCATAAGTAAACTACTATACTGTTTTAATGATAATAACTGTAACTGTAATCATCTGTCTGGATGAATAATGACTGTAATTTACCCCAATAAACCTTGCCAATAACGTCAACATAAATTTTAGATATCACAATCGAGCTACTTTGGTTGTCTCAGCCCTACAAGTAGAGAAACATCCCTATGCAGCTGATTTAGCGACCCAGCTGGAATTAAAGTTATCAAACAAGGATGGGGATACGGACACAATTGCCTCCATGGGAGAAACAAAGTCTGTTGGTATTAACTCACCTTACAAAGCTCACAGGTAAATTGTACAAAGTGAATTGGCTACGCTTCCCATACTTTATACTGTAGAAACTTCTCCAGCTCCTGAATTAGTAGATATATCTCGTACAAGATGAGATAACACGACAGTTTTATGAGGAAAGTCTAACCTTAGAAAATAGGATAACAATCTAAATGAGAAAATGGAATTGACCCTTTTGTTCTAGCTATACCACTACAGGAAGTCCTGCAAGAACAGGGACACCCGTGTCTTTACTCAAATTCAGCAATAATCCATCATCCGCTGGGAGTATTCATACTAGATGGGGATCGCCTTTGCTTTCCATGTCACCTCAGTTGCAGATGGTAGGCTTTTAAAGTATAAATCCACTATATGGATAAATCCAAGGGGAAAGCAGTCAAACAACCTTAAACCCTTTTTGTAGCAAAGAATTACGAATAAAATAAAACCTTTTATGTTGCAAGAGAAAAGGAGAGACGCACAATAATACGCTTGAAGCTTTTTCGTTCGAACTAATCGAGTTTTTATTTCCCAAAAGGTCAAAGAGGAGCATCAAGTTCCAAAAAGTCCAAAGATGAAGTTGAAATACCTCAAAGGGATCTTTCCAGCTGCAGATGAAACCTTTTTGCTGGACGTTCTTGCCTCTTGCGAGAACAATGTTCAGAAGGCGTCGGAAAAAATGCTTAAGAAAGGATTCACTCGAACACCTCCTGCCAAGTTAGTCAGAATCTTGGCCAAAGCTATAAAATTAAAGGAAGCTTCCATAAAAATTATACGCTGCCCAGAGATTAGTTCCCTGATGCTTTCTAAACCGCTATACATCAGCCCTTCTCGCTGTATTTCTACAGCATAGCAGAAGCTTTGTCCTGTTTTTTCGCATTTTAATTATCAATGTTCCTTGATAACCATACGCATCTATACATATGCAATTTGATTGTCTGTATTTACAACAGGCCGGCGAGACAGAAATGGTTTGAAGTGAAACTACTGATTGAAAAGCGACAGAAAGCAATCGAACAGCACACAGCGATTAATCAGTACCATTTAGCCATGGGCGAGCCTGAATCACCTTCTCCTTTCCCAACTCCAATAATGAAAACGGCTCGACCTCATTTATCTCTTGACGAGAAGGAAAAGGTCAAAGTGAACTTGATGAAAAGATTTCCGAACCTTCCAGACAGATTCGTATCTTGGGCTGCGGAGGCTGCCAAGTTTGAATCCGAAAGAGCTGCCAAGTTGTTACAAGAACTGAGGGCAGAAACGCCTGAAGAATTTAAGCCATTTGTAGTTTCATCGCCTGTAAATGATCTGCCAAGCAGTAGTTCAGGACCAGTGGCAGCCAGACTTACGAGAAATGAATCTGAGAGACGAGGTATATTACATTTTCTGGCCACTTTAATGACTTGCTTTATGGTTATTAGAACGGGCTAAAGTTGGAACCTTCATGTTATTCTTGCCTTGTATTATTACTGCAATTTTGGGCAATGCTGAATGGTCTTTGTTTTATCTTTAGTTGTACGGTTTGCTGAGGCTACTGAGGGTGTTTCCAGCCTCGCCAAGTTTCATGCTGATGGGGAGATGAATAAATTACAATTGAACAAGTTGGAAGATGTGGAAAGTTCAGATGTCGACACGCCAGATTCAGGATACTTTGAACTGGAGGGCAAAGTTCGGAAGAAAAGCTTTATTTCAAGGTGAGATAATCTTAAATTTTTCATATCTGTGTAACAGAGATTCGTAGACGGTGTGGAAATAAAAAATAGGGAATCGTTTGTAAAATTAAATAACTCATTTACTTTTCCCCATCTCTTTTAGCCTCTTTGGAATGAAGTCAGAGAAAGAATACGTCTCAACGAGTAAAATTGCAAAAGGTCCAAACTCCTCGTATCATCAAGGTGCAAACTCATCCTTGCTTCAGTAAGTTTATAGATTAACCTTATTTAATGACCTTTATATGAGTTTACAAGCCAAACCTTTGACTACAAACCGACTTATCTAACTTTATTAAACTTTGTTACGTTCATTTCTTTTTTAGACCTAACTATCTCGCCGTTCGTGGTCCTAGTTCAAACAAAGGTCCTAATATGCAAATTCGCGTTGGCTCTTCTGGAGTAGCTCATGGTCCAAATCCATCCCTGGCAAAAGGTTCCGTTTGGGGAAATAGGAAGAATAATGCTGCCAATAGGACGTCCCTACATCTACATCATGTATCCGTAGAGGGCTGAGATGCAATCAGGCCCACATCCTTGACATTTTAACTTGTTTTTTATAAACCAAATTTTCTGCCGTTCTCAACTTTAATCTATAAGTCCATTTCCAAAGGCATGTATTTATGTAGAACGGTTGTAAGTTATGCCACTCGTCCTTTTTCAGAAGCATAGGAGTAAAAGACGTTGTGGGCGTAAATGAATATACCTACTTTACAGCGCCTCGAGTACTTTCTCAAGCATGATTCTAATTTAAACAGTTCCAACCGAATTTTAAACCTTTCCACTTTTATGTAGTAAATAAATAGCGAGGATAAGAAAGCATGCTTTGTGTTGTGAGATTGTAATGTTGATGTGATACTGTTTATCGTCCCGATAAAACTTTTACGGAACGTTAACCACACAGGCTGAAGCCTGTCCTTCCTTCCTTTAGCTTTCACCTTTCTACTCCACTTTGAAAGATTCAAGAACTGAATTTATAAAGCTTAAAGAATTCAAATAAACGTATAGAATGGTTATGGAAGGAATTATAATAGGCAGGATAACGTATATGTAATGCTGATGACAAAATGATTAGTTAAATAAGTAAATAATGTATATCCAATCCAGATAAATTGCCATTCCATTAACAAATCATTCCGTGCCAAAGAAGAATTAATGCAAAATATTATGCATCAACTGCATGGTTGTCAAAACTATTTTAGAATAATATGAATCCATCTTCGAAAAAATAATTAAAAATCTCAGGGAATACCAAAGTAATTCACGGTTAACTTTACAGTTTGTAGTGTGTGTTATAGTGAAGGTTTAGGTAACCGGAAATTCAGTTGTGATTGTGATGTGATTGAGCAAGTTGTAAATTTACAAAAAAAAGTAAGAAAGTTTAAAAATTGTATGCCATTTAAAATGTAACTTCGAATTCAATGGTAATTTGGAGAAACTAAAAATAAATCAAGTTTTTCATCTCCAATTACCACCCGGTTCTTTTTTATAACATTTATTACGCTCATTTGTACAATTCTGATAACGAGCACCGGAGTTAGTTAAATATGGAAGTGAGTATTTGTTGTTTAACTGATTTACTGATTAACCACACTTAGCGACTTGTATAAATAAACGCATTATTGATTTACCATGATTTACTATCTAAGCCGAATGGGAGGGACGCTAATTTTTAATAATTTGTAAGAGTGAGAATACCTGATAATTTTAAAATCAGACAGAACTCTCGCAGATACTTAGAGCTTAATTTTAGGTGTTAGAGTTAGACTATTACAGATATGAATATGGAAACAAAACATTACCAGAAATACTGCATTTACTCAGTACTAGCACTGGCTAAAAAGAACGAAAGGATTGCATTTTATCATCAATCATCATCACCATGAATTATCTGCAAAAAACTGAAGGTCAGAGTCATCGTAGCATAATGTAGTTAAGTAGTGGTTGAAGGTCTATGCTGGTTGCAGATTCCCTTTCCCATTATTATTGGAGATAAACTTTCAGAACAATTTTTCTAATCGGTTCAGAAAATTTGGCTTTAAAAATAAATAAAGCAAGTACAATTTCAGTATGTTGCACTTTTGCATTTAAAGTCACCAGTATAGTATACTTTGGTGGTTAAATAAACATCACATAAATTGATACCAAACGCGTCATTTTCGAGTACTTTCTACATAGAATTAAGTTGTATTTGAATAAAAATGTCGACACAAAACAGTGGAAGGAGCACTCCAGTGACCCCATCCACACCACGGAAACAACTTAATAGAATTCCCATAAATATTAACCCGTTCCCAGTAATAAAAAATGGAAAGAAGTACTCCCGAGATGAGAGACATACTTTAGGTAATCTAATGAGACACACGCTACTGAATTATAAAAATATTAATTGAATATGCCAAAAAATCCATCACGGTCAATGTTATTTAGCCCACTTGGAATCACTACACGGTCGGACATCGCCTGAATATCAAAAGT
The DNA here is from genome assembly GCA_034682405.1 of Hydroisotoma schaefferi. Classification (NCBI taxonomy): domain Eukaryota; kingdom Metazoa; phylum Arthropoda; class Collembola; order Entomobryomorpha; family Isotomidae; genus Hydroisotoma; species Hydroisotoma schaefferi. The sequence continues at coordinate 29,278 of JAQFZX010000028.1, read as the reverse complement.
CTCCTACAAGAAAGCAGATAGACTCACCAAATCATCAGATGAAATCTACATTTTCTTTTGAACCTGCAAACCCATTGAATCCAATGGATTTGACGACAATTTATAAACGGGATTATTGCAGTGAACATTCATGAAGATGACATTTACTAAGCTATAACATAACCATCAGTTAAAACTTGATTGCAAAACAAAAGGTGCTGAAATATTTAGTTTAGGATTCATCTTAATTATCTTTCGATTAAATGTATAGATTTAGTAAAACTCATTTCCAGGAATTTAATGCTCCTATACGCCGTTCTATGCCTAATATCTTCACGATTTATTACAGCAAGGAAATTATGTTTCATTTCTTCAAGCGATAATACGAAAAGTATCTATCTTGAGAGTTGTTCATTTTTATTCCAAATATAAATAATGTATTTCTTTTGTTAGACTGAATTAAAAGTATTTTTAATCGATTTACTGTCTATAAGTAGAGGAAACCCTTGGAAAAAGTTAGACCTTGACTTTTTGATGCGAATCTATGCACGAATTCTCCCGTCTTCACCTCCTATTTTTAGATCAAACTTTAAGATTCGCAACTTGTTGACTTATAGACATATCTTGTCGTGTTCAGTGTAGACATGGTACAGAATGCTTACTACTATGGCCACAAGCTTAATTAAGTTACTCCATTGTTCCTACTTGTGTATCTATAATGCTCCTAGAACTGTGTATAAGTAAGTAAATATGTATCAAACTGAGAAGGGTTCTTTCTCGGATTAAAATCTAGGAGAATCTTGTAAACAAAATGATTGTTTCGTGTTCACATGCATTGACTACTTTTGCGAGCATAATGCTTTAAATCAAGAAGATATAACCAGAAGGATATAAAACACTGATCGTGATCCGTGCACAAAACCCAACAACTAAATTCTATTTTATACTTTTACAGTATTAAGATGGTTAGTACCGCATATTGGAGACTTCCGGGCGTACCATAATTATACAGTATTAAAAATAAATTTTTGTAAGCATAAACCCTTCAGCTCTAATCCCTATTTTCATAATCTTAATTTGAGTTGCCATTTTCATAAATAATCCCAAAGAATCAACCCAAACGCCGTGGTGAAGTAGAAATGAAATCCAGTCTTAGCATCAGTCAACCGATTTCAGAGTCTTCAAGTAAGCTAAAAGTCCCCCTAACCAATTTTGAAGTCTTCATAGCATCACCACATCCATCCATTAAACTATTAAAAATATCGCTACCAAATTGCAACATTTAAATTAATTTATCTCTAGGAAATGCAGCGTCGAGGTTGGAAGTACTTGATCAAAATAATCGTCTGGAAATAGAACATCAGTACGATTGTAAATACAAATTAAACCTTCATGCATACTTTTGCTGCATATGAGCTTTTCCAAAATTCCTTAATTAAAGAATATTATCTCTAAAATTCGCTAAGTAAAAATCCTGTGACAGATTTATTTTGCAGCGTCTGTCTGAAAAATCATCGCTACACAATCCTAGGAGACGGAAGAAAGGTGCTTTTTACTGCAATACAATCTCTGAATAAGTTTGGAGCATCTCAGTACAGTACAGGATCCAAAAATCCATTACTCATATACTACTTGTCTAATGAGCCAATTTTAGAACTACATTTTGGAACGCCACGTCTTTTTGAATTCGCTCCTTCGGTAATTAATTAATTTGAGCTAACATTCATTGCTTTGATTTCTCCATTAATAACCACCAACTTGGTTTACTATTCATAGGGCGTTTCAGTAACTTTACCGTCGGAGGTTCCAATCGGATCACTAACCAAGGAGGAAACGTCCGTAAGAACCGTTCTTGGTGAGACCACAATAACCGTGAGAGCTTTTGATACCTCAAATCAACTAATCTTCACGGCTAACCCGACTGGAACTAATCACAATGGGGATTCTCTTCATTCCGTGGTAGATTAATAGGTCAAACTATTTAGTGGGATTATAATTACTTTCCTAAAAAAAACATTTTGATTAATGAAGATGATGGGGAAGTCAAAAATAGGGAAGGTTCAAAGCTCTGCTGGAGCCTCAAGCTTAACTTTTAGAGGAGAGACGCCAGTAAATGTCAAGGCTCTTTTGTTAGCTACGGCAATTTGGCTGGTATCCATATTATCCTTATAATAAATACATATCTTGTAAAGCAATGGGATTTATAATACATTTTCGGATCCAGGAGATCATTGAAAGGAAACGACCGAGATGGAGACGAAGGTAGATCAGTTCCAGTCTCAGTGGTTGAAGTCCAACATCCAGTATACTTCAATCTACCAACGAGTAATGTTAAAAAAGGAACTCTGTTAATGTCTGTAAATGCTCAAATTTGCTTAACCTCCTCATGCATGCAATCGCAAGAAAATAAACACTAACGATTACCTCTAAATAAAGTCATACTTTTATTAATCCAATTCTTCTTCACTTATCTCATTACAAGACTTTATTGCTGACCGTACAGTTAGGACAGTATTACTGTCGTGGTTATATATTGTACATGATGTGGGTAGAAAAACGCAGATCAGGATTTGTTAATTATTATACAATTTAACGCAAAGCAACCGTAAGATTTAAAAATAGAAAGTAAGACAGTTTGGCCGATCGAACCTATTGATATGAAGAATCAAGCATGCATGCATTGTAGATGTGTACGTTGTGCCGTAATTTTTACGGGTGAATAATATAACATTCTTATTTTATTTGAGACAATTCTGAGGATCTTTATTAAATTTCGGAATCATTTGTTACCAACTTTGGGGATTTTTTACTAAAAATATATCAGTAATACATTTGCCATATCTTTTCCAAAGCGATGGACGAACAGAATCATGAATAATTGTCTTTATAGTTGGAAACTTCTCAGGGACTAAATCCTGAAAATAGATCTTGAAAAGTAAACTGCCCAACATGTCATCGATAAAACAAGGAAATAGGTTTCTATCATCCTTTTTAGTTTATTGTGTCATAGTTTTAGCATTAGCAAAAATCAAACGCTTGTTAGTCAAGATGAACTTCCTCATGCAGGAAAAGTCTACATTTACTAAACAATATGATTTGATTGAACTTTTAATATAAGATAGCCAATAAGATACGTAACACGTCAGTAACTTTACTTTTCATTTTTAGCATAGCTTAGCACTACCGTCAACCGTGTGCTGGTGTAATAATTTCAGAAGCTCTGTAAACGATGAAAGCAGAACATTACTATTGATTGTAATAACAATATTATATCATGGGATGATTACATAGTTGAGCTAAGGAAAGAAACAAAACACGATAGCAGTGTTTACTTTTTTATTGACATTGATTTGTACTATTTTCCTCCTCAACTACTCACTGAAGTGCTGTTTAAAATTGAATAATGCTGTTTCTAGATAAATAAATAGCCTGGAAATGTTACTGAAGATTAAGCATACAAGGATGCGTGCTACATGAAGCAATATTCCTGAAAAATGACATACAAATAATATAAGGAGTACGCCAGATTTAGGAACGATTCAGTAAAACCTAGGAGTCCTACAGACAAACAATTGAAGCCTAAAGCCCTTTTCCTAGTTATACATTTTGATAGTCAATTATGAAAATTTATTTAATTCCAATTGTAACCCTAGTCCTGACCATTGCAACCCAAATTAATGGAGAAAAAATTCTATTTTACTGGGCTATAGATGGGTCATCTCATCGAATAACGGTTTGGCCACTCGTAGAGAAGCTAGTTGAGAATGGCCATTATGTAACATTCATTTCCCCAGTTCCAAGTTCCACCCAAAAAGCCTCATCCAAACGTATCAGAAATTATATTGAAAGATATTCTCGGCAAGGTCGTGAAGACGGATATTCTAAAATTAAGAGTCGACGACGAACCCACTTTGGGTACAACGCCTACTTTGATAATCCAAAATCCAATTGATGCTTGCGAAACAGTTATGCTTGATCCTCAGATAATAGATTTAGTGAAGAATGCCACATTTTACCTAGTCGTCATAAATGCCTTCCTTAACGACTGCGGTTATGGCTTAGCCCAGAAATTAAGAGCTCCTTATATTATTTATGGAACTTGCACAACGTTCCAATGGTGGTCTGACGCTTACGGAATTCCCGATGAAAGTTACCCAGAGTTTACTCATCATTATTTACTGGAGGGGAGGTGTTTTTTCCAGCATGTGAAGAATACCTTGTACCCATTGTATTGGAACTGGAAAAGATACACGTACTCTTTCCCTAAGGTGGAAGCTGTCTTAAGGAAACCTTGGACGTTCCGGATTCGCCTTCTTTAGCGGATATGGAGAAAAATGTCAGCCTTATTTTTGTCAATAATCATTTCCGCGAGGAGTGGTCTTGGTCTTTGCCACCACTGTCTGTCAATGTTGGTGGTGGAATGCATTGTACAGCGGAGACTTGGCCACTGTCACCTGTAAGCTGCTATACTGGATTGTTTTTCTGGAAGAAGTTGAATGTTGAATACTAGCGTTTGGTTTCTTTTGAGTATAGGAAATCCAAGAGTTTTTCAACGCTGCTGGAGAAAATGGTTTCATTTACTTCAGCTTTAGTACTTTTGCAAATGCTGGAAATCTACAACAAACAATAGAAGAAAGCATTTTCCAAGCGATGGCTACATTTCCACAGATTAAATGTTTGGTAAAGTGGGACGTGCAAATTCCTAAAGGGCTTCCTAAAAATGCTAAGACCTTCCAATGGATATCTCAACAAGAGGTTCTGGGTCAGTGAGCTTATCATAGGAGCTTAACTTTGGGGAATTAGCTAACGCACTCGCTTATTACAAGATTTGTATGAATTTATTTTACAGCTCATCCAAAAATCAAAGCTTTTATATCTCACGGAGGTCTTCTAGGTACACAAGAGGCAGCATTCCATGGAGTACCCATGGTCGTCCTTCCTCTGTTTGCTGACCAGGATTTAAATGCAAAACGAATTGAAAACACAGGTCGAGGTGTACGTTTGGAAATCTCTGGGCTTACACAAAAGAAGCTTGAAGATGCCATCAGAGAGGTCATCTCTAACCCTAAGTATGCATAAGCCATCCAATTTCCCATTGATAATTCTGAAGTGCTGAAGAAATTCTAGCTAATTTAAAACCCTCTTTCCAGATACGAAACCAATTCAAAGAAAGTCTCAACTTTATTCAGAGACAGAGAAAATAAACCAGAAGACACTGCACTTTATTGGGTAGAATACGTTCTTAGACACAAAGATACATCGTTCCTTCGTCCAGTTGGAATGCAGAGAACTTGGTACGAACGGAGGATGTTGGATGTGTGGGCCTTTGTTTTGGTGATAGGTATTTTATCAATAAGTCTTGTTGGAGGGTTTTTGCGTATCTCAATTAAGTTGCTGCATAAATATAAATATTGTAAAGACGCTTCAAAGAAGATGGACTAGATAACTACTACCTATATTTATGTATTTTACACTAACACTAACTACCGTTAGCGCAACGAACACTTAACGATGGCTTATACGATAACTCCAGTATATATAAATAGGAAATTATTTAATCTCGATTGGAAGACTTTCAATTTTCGATTAATAATTATTACTACGTACACGGTATTTAAATAATCTCTCTGCATGCATTCGAAAAAGACAATATAACTTAAGAAATTAATTTCGCAAAATTTTAACAGCAGAGTAACCTATAAAAAGGCAAATCTAGCACAATTAGACTGGTGATGGCTTAGCAAGGTTCTCGTGTCAAATTCCTCTCCACAAGAGTAGCATTCAAAAGGATAAGCCTCTGTGACAGTTGAAGACCTCTTTGAAGCAGCACGACCACGACCCCTCGGCTGAATTGACGGCCCTACCGTTTTTCTCTCTTTAGCAACTTTACATGATTTTGGAATTAGAGACTTCTTCTTAGACTTCGCTTTGATAATTGCTTTTTTCGTTGACTTGATAGTTTTGACTTTGATCTTTGTTTTTTTGACAGGTACACTCGACTGTACTTCCCCGTTCTTTTTTCTTTTTCTATCATTTCCAAAATATTCACTTAGTGTAAGGAATTTCGAACCTTAAAGGCAAACACGAAGCGAATTAATTTTTTTTTGTCAATTAATACCTTCTAGTCCTTCGAATCGGAGATGCTAATTGCTCATTTTCCACTTCCGTTTCCGAGATATCGATCAACGGCCAGCAGGGTCTGTCTTCACTAACATCGTCAAAGTCATCACTAACTTGGGCAGAAGATTTTGTACTATCGTGAGTTTCAGGTTTAATTTCAGTTTTAATGTCTTCGGAAACTGACGTATCATTGATTCCTTCGGCCAAGCCTTCCTCATCTCCATTATTATTCGATTTGGCTTCATCAGTCTTCTTACTAGCTTTAGCACGCTTTTTTGAGGACCGTTTGGATCTTTTAGCCTGATCTTTTTCACTGCTTCCGTGTCCGTGTGTTAGTAAAACTACAAGAAATAAAATACATGTTCAACACTGTAATTTATTTACACCTTGCATAATTGTAAAATACGCATATTAAATAAACCATACTCGTTTTCGAACAACGGCGTAGCCTAGAATACGCATCGTTGACATTACTACTTCCTTCCTCGCTAATTTCCAAACTCTTCCTCAACTCTTGTTTGATATCAGTCTTACACTTATCCAGTTTGGTTCTGATCTGGCTTATCTGTTGGCGTAAATCTTGAGCTGTTTCAATATCTTGAGCATGATTTGAGCAAAAAGACACTCCCCAAAGTCCAGGTTCGCCAAAAGAGTCAATTAAATCTGAAAAGAAATCCTCAACAGGTCCCATCTTCAATCCGAGGCATTCCTTCAGCATAAATGATAACTTAAATTCGTCCAGGATCGGTTCGCTCGGTTTTAAAACGTAGCCGGATTGAAACTGAAGAACCGGTTTCTGTCGCTCATACTTTATTCCACAGATAAGACATTTATGGATTACGATAATGTCTTCTTCCGGTTCCTCCACCTTAACTTCCACATCATCTTTGTCTTCATCATCATCATCGTACCCTTCCAAAGGGTCAGTCCCCAAGGTATCATTCTCCACTTCAGGGCTTTCCGTGGTCATTGTCTTCTTGGGTATAGATTATTATTAATTATTTATTATTATTATTTATGAATTATTATTTATTATTATTATTTATTATTATTATTAATTATTATTATTAATTATTATTATTATTATTTATTATTATTATTTATGATTTATTATTTATTAATTATTATTAACAATTATTTAGAATCTAATTTTTATCCCTATAATAATATATTTCCCTCGGTGAAACGCGTGAAAGTTGTCTCTATATGCGCCGTGTTTTCTTGCTAAATTTATTTTTTTGTGTCGCATAAATACATATACACAGAGAAGAGTAAGAGAAGAGTGGGAAGGAATTAATTTATGGTAAATATTAAATAAACGGATTACGGACAGATTGTATTATAATTTGTAATTTGTTTTTATTTTGCAATACATTCTCTATTGGAATTAAGGAGTTGCTGCCGGATGGTATGCGGCATGCGGTGCGGTATGCGTAAAATAAATTCAGAGAAAAATGAAGAATAATTGTTTTTGTTCAATTTTTTTTTATATAAACTCCTGTGCCTGTCCACTTTGTTTGTATGAAGATGAGTGGGTCGGTGAAATGCATAATCTGCTTAAATAAGGATGATTTCGAACGAGGGAAATGTAACGACTCTTGGAAGACGTTTGGAGGACATGGATCGTTAGTAAATGTATTGGAGAAACTGTTCGGGGTTCGGAGGATCACCAGAGAAATTGCAAGTTGGCCTTCATTAGCACGGATCTTATCGTTGTGTAGGGATTGCTGGAACATTTTCTCAACCCTTTCCACCCTACTTATCCTAATAAGGGAAACACAACTGAAGATTGATGAACATTTGAAAACGGTAGAAGAAAGGGTTATCAATTCTCATGGCTTATCGCCAATGTCAGAAGAAACTACGGGGGAGGATTTATGGGACAACATTCGTCAGGATATTTTGCACCGTAAGCTAAACGTATATGGAACCATTGGTTTGGTTTTTAGCTATTTAAAAAGGTTCTAACTTTTGTTTTTTTTATTGAAGACTTTGATAAGGGAAATGAAGGATGTGAGCAAGAACAAGGAATAGGAATCATTACAAATGTGGCTTCTATTGATATTTTTCAACCTGAGGACTTGGACGAAATAAAAGCAGAACCTCAGGATAATGAAACGCACGATGGATATGAATCAGGCTTCAACTACGATGTTTATGAAAATGTTGAAGCAGTATCATTTACGAGCGTGAAACGCGAATCAGATGCCAAAAGTACTGCTGGACCAATTGATAGTTTTGGGGGAAAATGTTTAACTTATACAAAACGCCCAACCAGACGGAGAAGGAAGAGATATGTTGGCACAAAAAGGAAAAAGTCAGCTCTAGTTTCCAATAAGGGTCAGCAAAAATCAAAACTCTCACTCAGTATGTGGCGTACTTCAGCAAAATCAAATCCAAATATGACGAAGCCGAAGAGTGAAGGTTATGAAGATATTCGTTCTGAAGAATTGACAGTCTCCGAGAAGAAACGATCACACATAAATATAAATAAAACCCTGGAAATCAGTCTTTTAAAGCAGTGGAATCTGCTTCAAAGTCCTCAGCCAAGGATAGTTCTCGTTGACGTGTACAAAAACATCAAAATTTCACCTAAGCGTCCGCCTCTGTCAAAAAGAAAACGAGTATCTACATTCAAGTCCTCACCTTTCATTTCTTTAATGCACTCGGATTCAGAGGACGAAAGTTTGCTAATTAAGAAGTTTAAACGTGAAAAGGACCAAGATGAAGATTTTCAACCCATCTTAGTGGATGCAGATAGGCAGGCATCTTCATCTTCTGACTCAGACTGTTCGGATTCTTCGTTGTTGAAAAATGAGGTCAGTCCAAAACATCAGAGACAAAATGCGGCCAGTAAAGCTAGAAGGTATACCCTTCTATTTAAAATATTTATATATTAATGTACTTTCTAGTCGCACTCTACCAAGTAAATAACCTGAGTCTTTATTTACAGGAAAGCGAGTTCAGTAAGCCCAAAACAAACGAATATTAAGAAAAGGAGACAGAAAAATCCAATGTCTACAAGAAAAACAACATGGAAGTATGAACAATTGGATCCCAATGATGAATATTTAAGCAAGTTAATTTTGAAAAGAGGAATCAAATACTATAACGGAATGCCAGTGATAAATATCGACGGGTATCATTCATGCGTATTCGAAGGATGTTACTTCCGGACGGAGATAGACGATTTAGATCATCTTAGCTCTCTAAGAACGTTAGTGAGACATTTTAGAAATGAGCACAAAGGTTTGGAACGATAAACAATAAATAGACAGCAAATCAGTTTTTAAACTTTTATAATTCTAGTTTCGATGGTATATTATCCTTTTAGATGACAAGAACCATCGTTGCACCGCTTGCGATGTCGTCTTTAAATCGCTTCCTGAATTAAAGAAACACCATAAACTAGAGCACCCAGGTTTTCCAACTATCCTAAAAGTGCAGTGCAACGTTTGTGGAAAGCCATTAAGCAAAAAAGCGCTTTACCACCATCAATGGTTTCATATGAATGAGGAAGAACGTGAGGCTGCCATCGCGTCTGAAAAATCAAATCCTCAGCTCCGGAGTGCTTCATCAAAAAAGAAGCCCGACATTACATTTCTATGCACTTTGTGTGGCAAAACCTTTCCAGACAAAGGCTGTTTAACAGCTCATGGAGTCGTTCATAAAACGAAAGCAGAAAGACAAAAGTACATTTGTGAAACTTGTGGAGAAGTCTATACTACAAGATCAGGCTTTAACTTGCATATGAAACGCGAACACAACCCCGATCTACTATTAGCAAAGTGGAAGTATTGCAAAATTTGTGACAAACGCTTCTTAATGCGTACGAAACTGGACAACCACATGCGGAGTGCCCATGGAGCTGAACGGATTCACCAATGTACCCTATGCAAGCGGAAATTTTCTTGTCAGGTATATCTTAAAAAACATGCTATCGTTCACAAACCTGATCATCGACCACATTACTGCACGTATTGCGATGTTAAACCATATCGTCAGCCTAGTAGCTTAAATAGACACATGAGGGCGAGGCATCCAGATAAACCTGTAATTTTTACTGAGTCCTATATGTCAAAGTTAAAGAAACCTATTTTTAGAGACCCGACTCCTGTAATGACTTGCAAGCAGATGTACCCCTGTTTGTTTCCAAAATGTGAAAAGATCTTCGAACTACCTTCGAGGTTAAAAAAACACTGTAAAATTTCTCACCCATCATATGAACAACCCTTGCACAGTTCCACTCACCTGGAAATGCAATTACAAGAACGCGAACACAGTCCCAGTGAAAGTAATGCGAATTTAAACTATAAAACTACAAGTACTGTAAATCTACAAGAAGTTGGAATTTCAACGCATGTTGAGCCACCCAGTTCCGGTTCTGATTTCGACCAAACTATTAAACCGAACGGGGAAGAAATTGATAGAGCTGTTCAGTATCTTGTCTTGTCCGAGTCCAGTAATGGTCATGGTCTTTTATTGTGATACGCTATTCTATCGTCTAATTACTGTTACTGTTGCATACTTGTTGGCATAATTTGTTAATCTTAAAATTATAAAAAGTGCTCTTTTATATAATTACCTCTGAGTTGAGTATTAAAACATTAAACTGAAAGAAACTGCATGCTAATAATAGCTAATTATGAACTATTTTCCCCTATCCCACAGTCCGGTTGCAATCATCTCTCTCTTTCTCTCGATCAATTGAAACTTTAAGCATGGACTTATCAAGTGCCACCGATTTAAATGGGCTATGACCTTTTTGGAATGCCTTTTTTTTTACCAAGAATTAGTTTAGACTTTTTTACATCGGATTATCCTATTCTGACGACAGAAGTAGGGCCCAACTAATTGATATTTCTTAAACAAAGCTTTGTCAGGATAGGAGTCCTATAGGATAATTAAAAAACCTGTAAAAGATTCCAAACAAACCCAAACCGAAGTAAAAATTCATGCGTTTTGGGAAACAACGGTGGAAGGAAAGGCTGTAGATTTTAAGCCGGGAAGGGGAAACCTTAGCTATTTGTTTATTTGTGGTTCTATCTTCTATAGCTCACTCGTGGTTGTGTTTAATTAGGTAAATTCAGCTAAACTACCGTATTTCCCGAAATAATGCCCTAAAATAAGGTATTTTTTTGAAAAACGAGAGATCCGACGGACCTACCATTTTGTACTGATTGTTTAATTGACTAAAAACGTAAATGGTTTGGCTTTGTTCAACTTTTTTATAGGAATTATGGAAAGTGAGTTTGAAAATGAGATCTCTCTGCTCAAGCAGTCTTTCCATCGGATTTCAAAACGTGTCCTGCTGCTAGAACACTTCTTAAACACTAAGTTTGGTACGCATAAAGCAAATTACCGTATTTCCGGAAATTACTCCCCCCCCTAAATAACTCCCCCCTCTAAAAATTCCCCATATCCTTTCCTATGTTAAAAACTATAAGTCACCCTATCTTCCCCATGTTAAAAGTTTTTTCAATTTTGGCTTTGAAAATTAACTCCCCCGGGGGAGTATTTTCCGGAAATACGGTATATAACAACTTGCTACTAGTAGAGGAATAATGAGCTCAACTTTTCTTAATTTGATTGTACGTTTTAGGTGAGGAATTCAAGCGGAAGGGAAGTTACATCCGTCGAAATCCACCCACGGCAAAGGTCTTTACAGATATTCTAGGGAATCGTCAAAGGGGATTTTCAGAAATTATTCCAACTCCTGGAGAAAGTAAAGCTAAAGAAAGTAGTTCGGATAAATCGTTGCGAAGTTTGCGGCCTAGAAGAAAAACTGCAGGTAATTATTGCAAAAATGAAACAAAAAGTGTATTAGTGGTTAAAATACGGGTAAAAACTTTAGGTAAACAGCTTTGGACGCAGTTGAAGCAACTACAAAACCACATTAACAATGAGGACGAAAATCTCAGAAATAATAGCAATAGAGGTGGTTGTTTCCGTTTGGCTGGTTAGAATGATTAACGTCATTTTTCAAATGGTTCTTAGCGTAATGAAGAAGTGGCATAATGATAGAATAACTTCACTTCGCAGGTTTGGAAACTGTTGGTTCAGTTTCAGAAGAGATCGAGTCTGAGAATGATGCGGCGGATCCCTTGGCTGTTTCAGGATCTGAATCAAGAGTGGCCTTGCTGAAATTACTTGATTTTAAAAGCAATGGACATGATTGCGAAGATGATAATATTTCGAATGCTAACAGTGGTACTGAAGTTGTGTCAGGTAAGCTGAAGTACGGATTAAGGGGTTTTCTAGAATGTAATCGTTTTCCACTTGCAGTTGAAGGAGCATAGAATTTATAGGTTTTTTGTGAAAAATGTTTGCAGAAGAAAATCAAGAATTGCATCCTGAGTCTCCAGAGTATTTTCCGGAAACAATTGACGAGTCTGATGAAGAATACATTCCTGTGAAAGCTCCTACAAGTAAGAGTTGATGGATAATGCATTTTTTAAACAAAGCAGAGCTTCGGCTTCGACAATTTTACGAAATTAGATGTGCCAAATTAGACAATTTTATTCTATAGTTAATATAAGGTGATCCTTTTTTGTAGGTAAATTAAAAAATAGTAAGGAGAAAAAGAGCGAATGTAAACGAAAAACCAGACCAAAAGAGGTAAAGGTAAAAAGCCTGAAGGAGCGCAAGCGGCCAGTTTGGGCAACGATGGAGTTACCCCTCGATAGAAAGTGTACGATTTGTCAAAAGCAGTTTAAGGAAAACAAACTTTGGAGGCGGAAATTGTACGTGCATATTCAAGAGCAACATTCTGGAGAAAAGCAGTATAAGTGTGACCAGTGTGAAAAATCATTTATTGAGAAATCTCGCCTTAAACTTCACATAAAATTTACCCACAATAAGTTTGAACATTGTAAAGTAAAATGCCGTTATTGTGAAAAACCATTTTTAACAGAACCCGAAAAAACGAAGCATGAAATGGTATAAGTTTTTAAAGCACAGCTTGTGTTATACTGTTAATTACAATGTTACCATTTCTACCAGAATGCTTGTCTTTTGTAGTCGCATAATCCGAAGGATCGACCGGTGTGGGCTACAATGGAGTTTCCCCCGGATAGAAAATGTACGGTGTGTCATAAACAGTTTAAGGAAAACAAACTTTGGAGGAAGAACTTGTACGTTCATATTCAAGAACAACATTCTGGAGAAAAGCACTATAAGTGTGACCAGTGTGAAAAATCATTTTTTGATAAGCATCGCCTTAAATTTCACATAAAATATACCCACAATAAGCTTCAACATTGTAAAGTAAAATGCCGTTATTGTGAGAAAGCATTCTTATCAGTAACCTATAGAAGAAGGCACGAAATGGTAAGCTTAGATGGGATATCGAGCGTATCCTGTGTTAAACTATTAAATTCAATGTTACCATTTGTACCAGAATTTTTGTCTTTTAGTCGCATACTGGGGAGAGACCTGCCAGTTGTGACGTTTGTGGTTCACATTTTACTGAGGTAATATGGTTATTAAAAATATTATGAAATACATCTTCGGCTGTTTCGTTCTAGTTTTGAAATATATACTTTAAATTCGGTTAGAACTACAAGATGATTGCTCACAGAGTGAAACATTTTCAAAAAAAGGATCACCTTTGCATTCAATGTGGTTCTACCTACGCGTCTTCGTACAACCTTAAGCTGCATGAGAAAACAGGTACGATTGGATATAGGATATATAACAAGACCAATGCATGAATGAATCATATTATGTTTATGTGTTTCTTGTAAAAGATTCTTGACAAATCAAAAAACTGTGTTAGCATTCTTGCTTTGATTTTAGTTCACGGAGAAGTGGTAATGGATCAGGATGGAAACAAAGTGACAAAAATTGGTTGTCACTTTTGTGCTATGCATTTTTCTACTAAGGAGGACCGGAGAGAGCATATTAAGACTATTCATCGAAAAAACCAACCCGTTAAGAAACGCTCGCGTTCTAGTGATAATCCGAACATGAGGAAAGGGATGGGAAGGGGAGGCGTTGTAGCGATACCTATTCCTGTTCAGATTGACGTTCCAGCTCAAGCTCAGAGTGTGATTCAAAAGGAAACCTTAAGTTCGGATTCGGATGCGTTGAACAAAGACCGTGCTCCAATAATATTAAAAGAAGGCGAAAACTTATTGTTTAAACTTTAAATGTTATAAAAGGGAGGATGGTTTAATTTAAGTATCGAAGTTGCTCGTATTAAATAGAAGGTTCTTTTTCATTATTCGTAATTTGTATAATGATTTTATTCAATAGATTTGCCCACAAAAATGTTAAACTTGACAAACAGTTAGCCTACAACTTCAGTTGAAACTATAAAAAAAATATATAGACTTTATTTCCGCCTGATAATACTTTGCTAAAATAGCTGCTGATTGTGTCCTATTCTTTTAGTAGTTTGGTGCTTCTAAATTATTTTAATGACAGCTGCACAATATCAGCGAATACAACTTCTCATATAGAGCGGACAAACTTGTTATATTGATCTGCTTCTGGGCCATTTTCATGAACAATCTCAACAATCTTGCCTATTTTCAAAAAATACTTGCACAGTATTGCACCCAGTCCGGGGTACAGTTTCAATTCCAGCATATCACAAAGAAGTGGGTAGCTTTGGTTAGTAAACATAATGAACTGTAAAATTGTAAAAGATAAATAGTTCAATTATAATTATACGCATTCAATTCAATAGGTTTTCGTAAGCAACAAATAAGACAAATGCCTTCGGCCTACATTGGTATTGGGCAGGTCAAAAATAGACTTCAGGCACCACTGGATCACATCAATAAAGGCATCTTGGTAGTTGGGCGTAGAAACATTAACAAATCTTTCCAAAGCGTTGCAAACTAGATTTAACAACTTCGTTTCGATGAAGGTCTGGTTCGATGGAGGTAGTAATGAGGTTTTCGAGTAAAGTTTAAATAGGATTTTCAATAAAACTTCCAAACTTAACGCTTCGTGAGGAATGAACTCTGTTCCCAGTTCCTGAAATACAATACAACCCCATGTTTTGTAGCTAACAAATAATTCGCAAAAAATATACAGGCATTGGAAATGATTATCATCTAACCGTCACTGTTTTATGGTACACTTTAGATACAATTTCTATCGCCGATAGAAAATTATGCTGCGTTAGCTTATCACGGAGTTCTTCAGACTTGGATTCAGACTGCTTCCCTTCATTCTCAGCCTTATTTGCAGTTTCAGTCTTAACCAATAATATTTTTATTTTAAGCAATACGGTTGAAGCATAAAACTCCGTAAGTTTAATTGAAATACCTCAGCATCTTTTTGGTGCATGAAAAGAAGATTTTTGACTAGTTTTAAAAGTTCCAGTTGCACGATCAGTGAGGCACTTTTAGTAGTCCGTTGATCCGAGGACTCACCATTTTCCTGAAATGATAAGCCTCTCTATTACTAATCATATTGATAAGTTACAAAAAAATAAATTAGCTTTTCAATGTCACGTCTGAGACTGACCGTGGGTATGGGATTTCCCATAAAGCTAGTGTCAAGTAGTTTCATGATCAACTCAAATACAACGTTCCATTCAGAGGTAGTTAGTTTAGCTTGTAGTGAACTAATTATTTGGTTGAAGCATTGAATCCCTGAAAGGGATATTTGCTCTTCCGCTGCAATAAAGATATACCACATAAGTTATGCCTGCATTTTGAGCCAGTATCATAGAACGGCTATGCAGAATTGTGAGTTAACTGCAAAACTCTTACCTTGAAATATGCACCAACTTATTTCCTGTGTGACTCTCCGGAGTAAATCAGTTCCGGCAATGCTTTCATAGTTATTCACATAAGTGTCAACAATCGCAAACTGCATGTAATAATAACAATAGTAATGACCATATTTTCCTTCAATAGAAAGCTGCTTTTGCTTTGAGTCCTCCGCTTCAAGCTAAAGATAACCATAAAAGCAGTATTTTGAAATCGATTGTTAATAAGCTTCAGAAATGTTGCGTATAGCAGTCACCAAACCCCTTGCGTTTAGTTAAAGTTTAAAACAGAATGTAAGCAAATTGCGATTCTAGGTACAAATTATTCACTTCTGCTTACCGATATACTTTCTTCGTGATTCTTCAGTTCGTTGTAAATGACAAAAAGTATGTCAAACAAGGGTTTCCACCACTCGACGACGAAGGAGTGGCCATATTGTTTGATGAGATTGAAAAGTATCTATTTTTGGGACAAAATAGCAAGTAAAGACTACACGCAGCATATTCCGACAGGTCTTCACATTATCTTAAAAGCTGTAAATTTACAATTAATCCGTTAGCCTGATCTTCGATACTCATATCGTCTTCAGCTGCATGAAGTACTACGTTTGAAAGTTCACTAAAAATTGGGCACCATCCCTTAGCCCAAGGTGTATTGTCCCCTGCCCCCAATTCACTTGTCCATAGCTAAAAGTTAGCAATTACAAGGCGTTTTCAGATCATTTCCTACACTTTTTGTAAGCATGAGCTGATTTTTATTATGCATACCTCCGGCTTATCATGAAGCAGTCTAGCAAGTTTCTGAAGATATTTATGAGATTCAGCTTCTATTGTGTAGGTTGGAGCTTTAAATGACAGATCTTTTAAACATCTAACGATTTCTGAAAACGAATCCACCAAGTTGATCTCCCCCTTCTCAAACATATCTGTAAGAGACATACAATATTATAGTCTGCATGCATGGTCATTTTACACAAATTTACATAAGCAAATTAATCCACCCACCCAGGATATTTGTAATGATCCCAAAAGATACGGCAGCATTATTAGAACTTTCATCGTAAACCGTGAGCTCCAAGATGTTCAGCAACGGTATCCATCCAGATCTTAGTATTGTTGAATGACTTTGTATGATTTTCATTATAGATTCCAATACATACTCTCGAATTGAGCTGAACCTAATGTTTTAATACGAACATTGCTCGTAAACCCAAAAACTGCATCATCCATTCTTGTAAGCTTTTTATTTTAAAAGCTTACGGAGTATTCCTAATTATAGTCTCGAATGGATAAAGATAGTAGCTTTGAAATCTAAAATTTCCTAGCGTTTCTTTTTCCAGTAAGTACACGGATAGCTTGGTTACGGAATCAATTGCAAAAAATGACACCTCTTCATCAGATGAGCATGCTAAATGACTAAAGTAATCGGAAAGAACCTATAGCCAAGCAAAGCAATAGTTTTAGTCTTCCACCTTGGCCTAAAATCTCTATCAATTGAATTATTTAATTTCACTCACTTTCCATATTCCATACCAGTGCAAGCACGGCCGATTGATGTTCAAAAATGCTACTTCAAATATCTTTTCGTACACGAAAGACCTCGGACTCTCTGGATGCGTAATTTCTATCAATGAGACCTGTAAGATAAGCTCATGTCATAATCATGATAAGAGCATTCATCCAGCTTCAAATATTTCTAGTTCAGCAAGCAATTTGCAACTTTACTTTACACGCTGCAAGTAATAATCAAAGTTTAATGAATTAACCTGACAAAGCCCCTTGAAGAAATCCACAATAGCGTTGCCATCAAGGTTACACGATTCAAAGAATATTTTGTGGCTCAGAGCTCCCAAAGACTCCTTTACGCTTGCCACTATTGAGACAAAAAAAAAATGCATAAGCTTGTCTATTTCTTAAAGCCTATAAGGGAACATTTACTTGAAACAAGTAATTAGCTTGTCTTTCCACATACTATCCAACTTTTTGTTTCCAGAAGGATCCCAAAAATAAGGTACCAATGAGCCAGCCCATGAGTACCACTTCTGCCCTTGCGATTGCTGAGGATGGGTACCCTGCACATTAGGGCTGTGCGATCTATTGGAATCGGCCCCAGAAGGGCTTGAATTCCCCAACAATTGGGCAGCCTCAAGTTGAGAAATGCATTTTAACGTATCCAACCAAGCGTTCTCTAAATAGTTACCTGATAGGTAAAAACAACAGTTAATAGTTTAAAACTATGTAGGTACTAATTATGAGACACATCATTAGCGGCTTATCTACGGTCCAATTCCAATAATAACCTAAGCGTAAAGCATAATCATTACTGCAAAATCATCCATCCAACTCACCCTCTCTAATAGCCACATTTAAGAGAGTCAAGATAATGTCAACATTCCTGCACTTTGTCTCTGTTGTAGTGGTCACTGTAGTTTTAGTGATCCCATTCTCAGTAGTGGTAGTACTAGACGTTTTACTCTTTATAACCATCGCATTCACATTTCTACCTTTTATCTCTTTCAAAGCAATCAAACTCATTTTTGATAGAGATTGTACAAATGCATCTCTCTCTTTCTGTAAGAAGTTTCAGAGCTTTTAACATTTTGAAACAAAAAGCATCTTATTTCTTTTGTATTTCTTCTCAAGGAAAAAAATATATGTACTCTACAAACTAACCTTCATGTTGAGGAGAGAAGTTACACAGATTGCTGATTGTATTCCATCAAGACAAAGATCTGCCACGGTTGTTTCCGACTCATCACATTCTGTTAAGGTTCCCAGAAGCATGCTCAAGCAAGGCTTGCCCATAATCTAGAACAAAACTTCATCATTAATTAAAGGTTTCAAAATCGATGCTAATAAAAACTCAGCTTAATAGGTCTGACCCATATTATTTGAGCGAGCATTACACATATTTTTTTCCGCTAACCAATAATTGCTATATGCAATAAATACAATGCAATTCTAATTTTATACCTTTAGCATTCGTTTCATTTGCCGTAGTTGAGCCTCTGGGTAGTTACATTTTTGCAACCCTAACATTGCAATAAGCCGTTTGGCAGCCTTTCCCACGCGTTCTGCCCCTGTTGACTCCTGGTGACAAGATGTATGCTTCCGGTTACACTCATCTTGAATTAAATATGCTGTAATTGAGCAATCCAAATTAAAAATAGTTCAAGTCAGTCTAATGTTTGTTTGCAATTTTGCTGATATAGCTAGCTACTTTTTAAGCTCATGATGCGTATGTTAAATGTCAAGAATCCTGTGATACTCAGCAAAAAATCATAAGAGATATATGCAGTAGAAATTTAAGAAGATTTATTACTATTATTTAGTATTTAAAGTCTACCTACGATAAAATGGATTAATTATATGCTAATACGCTAATTATGTACCTTGGATTTCATCATAGATCCCACTAACGTAATCTTCATTTAAGGGTTCACAACCATTGATCCCTGGATTCATTTTTAGAAACTGCTCCTTACTCCTGACCTATGAGAGCAAAAACAATTGAAATAAATAAAGGCGACTTGCACAATACGGTTCAGTATAATTTTAGCAGTAATTAGCGTTATAATTTTTAATTGTCGAGAACTAATTTCATAAGAAATGCCACAAATTGCAAATTGATTACCGATTATATATGCGCTTTAGCTAGATTAGCTGGGTGCTGATGAGCATATATTGTTGTTCAAAGCTAGGGAAAAATGTGTTCAACAAAGCTTGCTAATAATGCTAAAATACAATAATGTTTCCTGTTAGGTACATTATAAATACTTGAATCGACATGTTAATGGCAGGCTAGACAATTATAACCCGTCATTAATTCCAAGCACAAGCTTTACTTCAACAGATAAAGTAAAGCATAAGAAAATTATGCGCAAATTTATAACTTAAATACTTAACTAGTTCAAAACGCATAATATCCCCCATCATAAAGAAATTGTTAGCCATCATTACAGCGATTACATGTCAATATACCATTATTAAAAATCAATGTGCAACCATAATCTTGTTAATCAATGCAATCATGCAAAATTGTGGAATAGCGCATCAAAAAGTAAAAATAAGTGACACTTGGTACAAAACACTGTTTCTAAAATAGAATAACTGTTTCTCTTGAATGTGAGACATTTAACATGTAAGATCACACGACCTGAAACAAACGCATAGTACCACACACCACCCAACTGTAATACTTAACAATAACATCCACGTACCGTTAATTAATGGATGTTTTGTCTCACATCAAAGCTAAACACGCCATTTGACAATAAAATTCCCATTTTAAAGATACAAAAGATCTAACCACGGAAGCTTTATACAATTATTAAACTTTAGCCTCAATCCATTAAGATCCTCTGTGACATGGTTTTATCTCATTTAACAATCTGCATCAATTTAATCCTACAGAACGAATAATGTTTTTGAAGAAACATTATTTAAAGGTATATGTATATTTAAACGAAATCACGTAAGTAGAGTAAAATAATTAGATTCATGTTTATGTCTCCTTGCTCATAATCGTAATAACTGTCAAAAAGCGTGTACATTTAGACTTCAAGTACCCTCATCTCTCTGAACCGTTTAAAATACTTTTAGACGATCTCTGTAAAAGTATTGAAGCAGGATGCGAAGCAAACAGACATCTCATAATTATAATATGAGACAAAATTACATTGACTCAGCTTTGACGTTGCCTTAAAGAAATGAACTGATCCTCAAGCTTAAAAGTTAATTACTGTCTTATCCTTATGCTCCCTTTCATTGCTATTGCACATTGTAACGAAAGTCACTGACAAGTAAGGAAGCAAAAAAATGAACGCTACACATTATTTATTAAGTTTAACATTTGTCTCAAGGGGAAACCATTCTTCTAAAGTATTAAAAAACGTGCTTTTAGAATTCAAAAATGTAAACTTTTCCTGATTCGTTTAAGAAATCAAGAATCGATTATCTACGAAAAAGCGACGACCTGTCAATCCCACTTAACAACCAGAGATCAAACACGAACGTCCATTTCAATTGCTTTATTGCATGAACAATTGCTCCAAACGAAATTGTGTGTAATCGTAACAATAATATTCTATCTAATCTACCGAAGTATGTAGGTTGGTGGTAGGTACTCGATTTGATATTGAAATAATCTTCAGAGCAATTACACTTAATTCTAATTCATAGGCCTGTAACTTTTATTAAGCCCTCGAATCATTCAGACGTAATAATCCGATTTCCTGTTCGCTATTCCAATTATTATCTCATCCTGAAGCGTAAATGCGAATTCTGATGTTTATCTCTCTCTGTTAATTACACACTGTCGAATAATTTCGATTACACAATTCGCATTTGTAAAAAAAATTAACTTTAAAAAATTTCCAATTCGATTAGCCTTGTCCTTTTCACGCATAATAATAATCTACCTCAGGCTCAGGTACATTCATGCCACCTAAGACCTACCTTCGCCTCACTAACTACTGTATGCATGTTTATTAAAAATGTCACTAAAGTGTTTTACATTTTTGTCCTAAACTGGCAGGCCCATGGGAAACTTATTTTTACAAAGCGGATTTTACTTTCCGTGTCATTCATTTATAAAAATTTACATCTACTCATTTAAGCTAAATCTTTACTTTAAGATTGTTCTTATTCGTAGATTATTTTCTTTCTTTTGTCATGTTATTATTTGGTGTGAATACTCAACCTGTTCTGCATACTACTACCAAATCTTTACCTTACTTTATGTTGTTAACATGCAGTAGACTTTATTTAATGAATGTGCGAAATGAGAAGTTGCTTGCAATTTACGGGATATGAAGGAAACTCAACATAACATTTGATTTGTGCTACTCCTTTACTTGGTCTTGATGCATTAATAAACTTGTTCAAACACTGCAACTTACTCCTACGCCAACTACAGCATGCCTACTATTATGTATACTAATAAAAACAAAACTATGAATTAGGCATATTTACAACTTTACTGTGTATAATAGTATAATGTTGAACTTAGACATAAGCTTTGCATTGTGTGGTCAGAAAACGTAGGGAATACGCACTGCAGCGTATGCCCCTTTTTATATTGGAAGCAGTAACCGTTTATGAATAATGTATACAATAATGTAGGGATTTTATGAGTCACAACCTTATCTAAAGAAGGTGCAAAGGATTTTTAAAGCGCCCAACCATGGGACTTTGTCACCTCCCTTGCCCCGTCTTATCTCCCAAAGATCGCTATATAAAGCACCTACTTCCGAATGAATTACAATTACTCGTTCTCTCATTCTTTGGCTGTAAGCATCTCTAATTGTTCATGAGTGCTTTTCATAAAAAAGTTGAATTCAACTAAAGGACGACTGACGGATATCAGTGACAGGCTTATCGGTGTTTACTACTATAAAGGTGAAATGAAGGGTGCGATCGTTATAAGTTTTCTCCTGTGTGGAGTCATTTGTGCCTTAGCCACCTCGGTTCAGCAGCAGATGCAGAGACCGGACTATGGTGAGTGGGCTTATCTAGTTTGAAAGGATTGATAAGCATCCAATGTGAATTTCTGGTAAGAGGGGCAGTCCGTTAACAATACGGTGGTTTATATATTCTAGGGCACTTTGACTCAACGTTCCAAGATGTAGAAGAGCTTAGCGCAGATGGAGCAATGCCACACGGTAAGTTTTGTACCATTTTCATGGGGTTTAGGATTTCTTAATTACAGCGAGTTCGTAGCTATATCTTTAGGTAACATTGTACCAAGTTATTAGCTTATCCTTGCAAAAAGATGGTAGGATATTTCCCTTTGAATCTTACTCTACAATAAATGTCATTCCGTTAAAACCTCGTAATTTTGCTGGAAAGCTGTATAAGTCCTTAGAGCAAATCTTAAATTCATATTGTGCATGCATACCAACCCAAAAGCTCAGGTTCACTTAACATTTTAAATCAAAGAATGTGAAAGTACTATGCAGACATATACTGCAATTATACGCGTAATAATTAAGCGCTTGTCAGATTAGAAATTAAGGCCATAATTCACTAAATAAAATCCGATTAGACGAGGCATATGTCAACTTTTACTTGCCTACAAGAACAACAGTAGTCTCTTCTTCGTCTCTAGTACAAAACTACAAAAACAATAAGTGAGAACTAATTGTTTTCTCTTTCAGTAGCATCTCCCTAAACCTTTCAGCCCATCAACGCAATCTTTACGAATCCACAAATTCTTCCACTTAAATACTTGAATCCACATAAAATCTAGTTCAAATTTTTAAAGTACGAATAGCCTAGCATAAACCCCACTAAGCGTTCTACTCTCAGATCATGTAACTCGATCAAACAATTAAGAACGGAAAGGGAAAGCCTCGAGGTGGAGGAAGCAGACGATTCCATCATAAAAAATAAATCCCATACATGCCTTCTTTCAACCTGTCTTCAGAGATACATGTCATTATTACTGTTAAATGAAAGGGAAAACTAACAATCGCTTTATAAATTACGTTTGCGATACACGGGAAGGCGTATTGTTACACAAAAGGCAAATTAATAAAAGAGACAAAGCCAATGATTTAATGCAGACATCCTAAGTAATAATATGAAGTCTCCCAGGACATATTTTAATATCCTGAGGATGGGGAAGAAAAATTTCATTTTTTCTTCATTTCACTTAACCTTACCTACTGACATAATGTACGTATTACTAATACTTAACGTAACATTAGTTTTACTATCGGCTTATGAAACAAGTCTGCTAGAGGATTAGTACATATTTCTGAGGAAGCTAATTTTTGATCCGTGTAATATATTCTGCTAATTCTAAATTGTAACAATAATGCTGTTGCTAATTAAATTCCGAGTTAATGATGGCATCCTCATATTCCAACCATTACTTTCTTACATGAGATTAAATGCGTGTGTACTATGTTACAGGAAGCCGAACAAAGAGATCACCATTAGACCCCATAGTTGCCCCTCTTCTTATTGGAAAGTCCTTCCTGTACGGAGCCCTACTTGGACCTAAGCTTTTCCACAGACCACGATATCACTACCGTCCCTACTACGGACACGGGGGTGGTTACGGATATGGTGGGGGATATGGTGGTGGATATGGATATGGTGGCGGACATGGTGGGTGGGGCTGGGGCCGAAGATAAACTATTTCTATGTACCTTTATTTGCTCATTAAGTTGATAAGTGTCAGCATTCTGTATGCACTGACGGTGAACAACGAACGATGTGTATTTTGTACAAAGTAAAGTAAATAAATATCATTTCGAAGTAAATTGGAGCATTATTTTGAAATATACATAATATAATTTTACTTTACACTTTTTATATGTATTTTGTATTTTTAGCAACAAAGTAAATTTCACAACATGTTACGATGTTGCGTAAGATTGCTCTGCTCTGGTGTGAGAATTTTAAAGGGTTTAATTAACAGGATAATAATTTATATAATGAGATATGTTACGGTAGGCGAGCTGATTGATGCATATCTTACGATATCGAGGCTATAAGATCTTGCAAGATTTCATGATTACTTGAACACATAATATGAATTAAGTAACTAGAAGGTGGTTGATAATAATTTCATTATGCGACTGACTGAATTACTGCAGAAAACTGTCAAATTTTGGTTGCGTTCTAGTGTCATGATTAAGCGTTTAAAAATTAGCATGTGTAGGTTCCTACCTGATTTCTATTTGACAGCTCACCAATGAGTGAAATTGTCGAGTACACCAGAGCGTAGATGTTATCAGCACTTTCAAGGGTGCTGAAAATTTGGGGAATGTAATTAGATTAGCCACTCAAATTATGACTATCGCTTTCGAAGAAAAAATAAAAATAATTGCCTCATAATTCGTGCATACCTAAAACTCGTGTCAGTCAAAGACCCTGCAATATTTTTTGCAAACTTTTGTATCAACAGGTCAACTTCTACCAATTCTGCTGAGGGAGGTATATTTACCAAGAACGATACCAAGCGTAGAACAAAAACGGTGGACGGATCCTTACTTTCATTAGAATCTTCAGAAGATATAGGAATTTCATCAGCATGGTTAGCATCATTCGACGGCTCTGTAGACTCTTCTTGTGGATTCGAAAAATCTTTGCTGGTGGATTCAACTTTATTTGAGCAAAAGGCAGCCAGATTTTTTAGAAACGTTACTATTGTCTCGATACTCAGCATTCTGATGGAGTCTTGGAGTGTTTGATTAAGATCAGGTCGTTTCTTCTCAATTTGACAAACGTATTTTATCATGCGTTCAAAAACTCTTGACTGGGGTTGACCGGAAAGGTCGTAGTTTACTACAAGGTCTATTGCACTTTGGATGTTACTCAAGAGCTTATTAACTACTCCTAATACTAGCAGACGGTACTCTACTGAAAAACTGTTGGAAGGTTCCAGGACGGGGAATAGCAGCTCTTCGTAAAGCACCTAATGAATAGTTTTAGACAATTAAACAACTGCAGGGATGATATTCATTCTTACATTACAGCAACCATTTTAATAAAAATTTCACCTCCACTTCCATCTTTGCACTATTCCTAAAATTTCGGATTAGGCCCCCTAGTAGGTCCAAGTTTAGCTGAAAAATCTCCAAGGTTGGGGAAATAGCTGCTTTGGACATGGCTGTGCAGAGATATTGCTTAATTGCTGTTAGAAATACTGGACTGGTTTTGAAAAACATGCCGCAGTTGTCCATAACGGATTTTAGCAATTGGAAAGAGAGGATTTTTGACTTTACTTCGACTATTTTGCTGAAATTTATGCAATGAAATACAATAAACATTTTCCGGAAATACTTGTAAGATTTTGCAAATCACATTGCGGGCATAGTACAGTATAAGTACCTTATCTCAGTAGGAGGTTCCTCGTTTGAATTAGCTTTCATGGCCATTTTACATAAGGCCCAAAAGGTCAAAAAGGCATCCTTTTGCAGAATATGTGTGAAGGAGGAAGACATTGGCGTGTCCATGATTTGATTGGGCTTAATAATAGCTTTTTCTATAGCTTCTTTCTTTGCAGATTCGTCTGTAGTAGAGATTGGTTCGGTTGCAGTGTCGTTTTGCAAATTGGAATTAACATCAACATTAATACTATTCGAATCGCTTTCATTTATTAAGCCCGTCATCGCATCAGAAGCATCCATGACGCCATTTACTTCCGCACACAACTCAGGAGTTGAATTTTCGGCTACAAGTAATACGAAACATGAAAGTTAGCCTACCTCCTAGGAATAGTTTTGAAAATGCTCATGAAAACAGTTTTAAATTGAAGAAGATTTAATTACTTTCTGGAAATCCGGTCAAATGACCAGCACCACTTTCTTCGATAGATCGAGAGAAAATATATAGATCCAATTTACTGTACCATGATATAGATTCCCATTCCCAATCTACAGAATTGCATGCAAATACCTTGTGAGTTAGTTTGAAAATGCTTGAATAGAAAAAGCCTAAAATTACTGTATTTTGAAGGAAAAAGCTGGTTGGGCATAGGATTATTAGATATTTCAAGCATAAGCATAGATAATTTCAAGTAAAGATTTAAAATCAATAGCAGAAAAGTTCCTTTATAGCCACAACACTCAAGACTTTAGACAGTACCTTGCAAAGGTTCCGTAACTTTCTCCAAAAATGCAGATGAAATAGGAACATAATTATTATTCTCGGAAGAAAGTTGGGTTTCCGGTACATGTGGGTCGCCCTCCAGAACGGTTTCCATTCGAGAAAAAACAGCACTTAACATTTGAGTAAGCATTGCCCTAGCCGTGGTCTGATTGACGGTATTTCTCGTACTTAAATAAATACTGTAGCAAGTTCGCAGCGTTAAAAGCAGTGATCCTTCATGAATTTGAACGTATTCGGAAGTGACTATGGTCAATAAAGCCTGTAATATTTTAAAATATTTATAATCCATCCTTTCTCTAATCATAAAATATATGAAACGATTTCGTTATAATACCTTAATAATCTGCAACTCAACCCCTTCATCGGTGTCAGCCCCTATATAACAGGTACAAATGGTTTCCACAATTCTATCAATAAGTTTCTTATTAGGGTTTTGTAGATTCGGATAATTTCCCGTAAGTTGACCGTGAGCAATAAGTTTCTATTTAAGAAATAATACAACTCATAATAATTTACTGTAACATTTCATGCATTATTTTTCATAGCATTAACCCCAAAAGGTTACAAGTATAACCTGGAGCCCATCCAAAGCAGCATTAGTAACGCTGGGACAATCCCCCATCGAAGCCATTTCAAAGGGTATGAAAAACTTTTCCGAATCTATTTTAATTTCCCCATCTTCATTGCACAAAAGTAGCTCAGACCCTTCCAAACTACTGTGGTCACTTTCATTCGAATTTTGATTCAAATCCTTGGAAGTTTTACCCCTAATTGGGGTCTCATTATTAGGCCCATCCACTTGTTGATTCTGAAGGGCTGTTTTTATTTCATCTAGAAATACAAAGCCAATTTAATTAAAACTATGCAAGTTTGCATGAGGCATAAGGACTTCATGGGAATCATTTATCCGTCCCTTCATCATACATTAATCATTAAGCATCCCAAGTTTAACAGACTTACGAAGGGTACTTTCGCCCACACGCTTTGCTTGAGCATATTGACCTCTTTTGAAGTCCCTTTCGTTAACTACTTTCTCCAAGGCTCGAATGTAGAGCATTTTGCAAAATTAAAAAAATCTCTCCAAAATGCAGGCTTTTAGCTTGTGCTTATTTCTGTGAAATACAGTTAATTTGGATTTTAGTAGGTAGGTGAGGTTTGGCTGAAAGTTATGTACAAATTCTCACGATACGGTACACCGTTACTTTTCTTGCCATTTAGGTATCACAAAGAATTCCTTGCTGATTATTGTGATTAGTACTTGGTACTTATCCAGTTGACAATGTTGATGAGCATTTAATTTTTACATTGAATAAAATTAAGTCTCTTTTGGAAGACTTTCCAACCTGGCCACAATCCGGTTACAATTTGAAACTCTTACTTTGGGAAATATTCCAACATATGCTGGTTAAACTTTACAAGACATGTCATTCATAAGAGACGTATGTCAATTATGGAGCATAACCGGAGATGATGAAGGAATCTATCTCTACATTATTATTATTATCCCGGAATTTTTACTCAAAACAGAAAGTAAGCAGGAAATACAGTACACGTTGCACAAAACTTGATCTGTATGTTTGGAGTTTTGATGATGGAATGAATTTTCGTATGGTATATGGTACTGCTGAATCTCTATTTTGACACAGCTACAGTATAAATATGCTTCGAATTGCTTTTTTTTAATTTTTTTTAGTTTTTAGCACTGGTTGCTTAATATTTTACACAATAGGATTATTATATTGTATTACTTTAGACTTAATATGTTGTGCTGTATATGCCAATGAACCCTGGCCCTGGTACCGTTACCCAGCCTAGAGCATAGCGTGGGAATGTAACGTGCATGGTAGAATGATTTTTATAGGATTACTACTTTTCATCGAGTTAAGTTCATAGGATTTTTCATAAAAATATTGTCTAATATGCTTTCTTCGAATTCATAAATAAATAAAGTAGGAAATATGTGGATAAATTCAAATGTTATTAGGTTACTTATTAAAACCTGTTAAGTTAGGTCAATCCTAGTTAATTATTAAAATCCGAAAATATAAAACTTTTATTTTTTATTTTCTAAATAATTAAGTCTAATTATTCGGTAGAATGAACGATTGGAGAATCTGGGGGTTCAATTCCCATGTATTCCCAGAAAGACATTTTTGACGGGATCCTGCGAAATACTTTCATAAACTTATCCCCATTGTTTCTTGACACTTTCTTCCCTTCTTCTGTACTGTCTAGGATCTTTTCGGCTACGATATCTCCTTCCTAGAAATCCATATAAAAATTAAGTTTTGTTTTTCGTCCATTTCTCGTCGTCGTCAAAAATAATAATTATTTACATAAACATTACCAATTCTTCATCTGACAGAGGTGTAAATAGTGGATGCTCTGAAAAATATTTAACCATCCAATCGTGCAAGTCCTTGACATCGGTTACGGTGTAAACTAAACCCTTAAAATTGAAGTACTTTATGAATTTCCCAATTTATCCATGACCTTCTCCTCAAAATGATAAATCGTTACTGTAACTTACTCCTTCAGCAAGGACGTAAGCATACTCTGCTAGCAATGTTTCATTGATGATTCGCCATTTATGTTTTGACCGTTTGAAATGTGGGTCAGGATATAAAAAGAACATTTTCGTTATCTAAGAAAGTAAACGTCATAAATTAAATCACAATTACGACCAACGCACGATGGGACCGATCGCAAAAAAAAGTTTCACCGTTTAACATGTAAAAAGTGTACTTCTAGTTACAGGTTAGTGAAACCTACCAAAAAATAAAGTAAAAAATCATCTTCCGATTGAAAAAAAAACTGGCTGCCTAAGTT